>JAJOOF010009446.1:0-82066 GCA_029582545.1 Solanum lignicaule
AATTGAAATTCTGCTCCGACAGGTTTTACGAAAATGGTCATAACTCTCTCATACTAACTCGGAATGAGGTGAAACCAAGTGCATTGGAAAGCTAACTCGTAGAGGTTTAATTTAATAGATTACAGCCCTTCCAGTTCCTTGTGTGCTAAGAGATATGCCCCTTTAAAGTTGACCCTGAAAATCGCATTTTTTTGCGGTTTTCGAATTTTGATACGGTTGCTCTAAAATTCGGGTTAGACCCATTTCCCACTCAATTTGACCCCCTGAATAAGAATATGAAGTCGAATTTCCAAAATCATGCGCGAATTTTGAGATATATGGAAATTACAATTATAGGTGTTTCCGAAGCACATTTTCAGGCATTTTTGGGGTCATTTCAACAATCATGCTGGGGGCATATCGAGATAGTTGAGTGAAATTCAAAGCATATTATGTGAGAATCATATTTCCTTGATGAAGGTTGATGAAATCAAGAACCTTTGCCTCCCTCATTTCAAGGGAAAAGAACCCATCAAACCATTTTGGACAAACCCGAAATGAAATTACTTATCCTTGCCCTAGGATCGACAATCATGCTGGGGGCATATTAAGATAGTTGAGTGAAATTCAAAGCATATTATGTGAGAATCATATTTCCTTGACGAAGGTTGATGAAATCAAGAACCTTTGCCTCCCTCATTTCAAGGGAAAAGAACCCATCAAGGAAAGCAACTTTGAATTTTTCCCAATCAAGAGGACCCGCATATTTTGGCCTCCGCTCTTTCCATTGATTGAACTAAATTTGAGAACCACCCTTAAGTTGATAAGAGGCTAACTCTGCATTTTCCATTGGCGTCACTCCCATGATCATCAACACCTTGAAGACTTCATCAATGAACTCATGAGGATCTTCCTCAACCGTAGAACCATGAAAATCCATAGGATTCATTGTAGTGAAGTCCCTCACTATATATGTCATCGTACCCATATCTGGGTTCATGGGAAATGCAACCTCCCTATTGGCTTGGAAATCATGGCTTGAGCCAATACTGGAAAAGCAGTCGTAAACTCCGTATTAGTCACTTGCTCGGCCAAAGGGTCAACCAGAGCTTGAGAAGGTGCTTCTTGTTCCACATTCTCCATCTCATTCTCTGTAGCATAAGATCTTCGAGTAGCCATATCCTGTAGAGCATCAGATAAGGATTAGGAGAGAGAGCTTAAAGAGTTAAACTCTATTGCACAACTTTAGAGTAATGGAGAAGTGGAGTTTCCTAAACATCCTGTAGCCTCTCATTCATAAATGCATGCCACTTCATACTCATGAACAAGACTGTACTAGATGTGGCTTATGAGACATTGTAGGACCTTTTTAAACCTTGTTCTTTGATTACCAAATTTGTCACGACCCAGGGGTACACCCTAGATGTAACATGACGTATAAGACCTTGAGAGTCCCCTTACAAGCCACTTAGCATTCATAACATAATAAATAGAACAAAGGAAATGAAGACAACATTTCAATTCAAAAGTTTTATAACAAAAAAGCGGATGTCTAAACACTTTCTCAATAGCCATCTAGTATAATATAATTAAATTGGGCCTAGCCCATACATCATGTCCAAAACTGAAAGTAATAAAGAAAACTAAAATCAATGAGAATCCATCCTCAAAGCATGAGGACTCACCAAAGCTCATAAATCTCGCAAATCATCCTCATGCCACGAAACTGAGAACCCTAACTGTCGGACCCTACATTAGGGGAAATATAGTCAAGAATATGTGTTAGTACAAAACAATGTACCAAGTATGACAGCCATGCATAAAATATTTGATAACATGCTAACAGGGGTCATTTTCATAAGTATGCAATGATAAAGCTAAAAGATGTATCTAAAAGTTAGAAACCATAAGTCATAAAACCATGATCAATGCAAGTGAACATCATCTTAAAACATACTTACGATACTTCCTTGAAGTAACCTTGGTTCATCATAACCTTGCTTATTTGTTGAAATATCCTTAACCGATATATAAGACCATGTGAGCTATCAACATGGAATTCAGTGTCTACCCCACACCGAAAAGGGGTGTCCTACTTGCCAAGAATGGACCATGAACTTATAGCAATTGTGGATCCACCAGCTAACATCAATCTAGACAATCATCCTATGGGGGCACATGGGTATGGAATAAGGACATTGCTACTAGAAACCCAACCTCTACTAACAGGAGAGCCTCCATCTCAATATCCTTTCGGTGCTAGGCATAATTCCCATAGAGTAGTAATTTTTAAGCTTGTTCTTATTATCCATGGAAGGGCACGTCATCTTACCAATCCAGGCTAGGTCATTTGTCATCCATGGAAAGGTACAATTAAGTAACCGATCCTTTCACAATCCAAGCTCGTCATCTAACCAATCCAGGCACGTCATCTTACCAATCCAAGAAACGTCATATGTCCTCTATGTGAGAATGTCCTTTGACAAATCATGCTTTAATGTGTTGATGAGAAATCCTTTCAACAACACAACAAAAACATCATCATGGATACTTCACTCATAAAGCATCCTTAAAACATTTACTTAAATCTCATAACAACATGCTTTATTTCATAAACTTCTCTTTCCCAATCAAAATCACACATCATATCATCATAACTTGGAAAACATGGGGATTACATGATTTCATGAGGAATCATCATAAAAATAATGAAATTAACTCAATTCATGCATCATATATCATAAATCAATCGATTAAATAAAAAAATTAAAGGAACCCATAACATAGAAGGAAAACCCTAACTCAATTGGGGATTTTTAACTTTTAAAATAGGAGAATTTGGGAACTCCATGAATGGAAGGAATACATGGATGAAAACTATCATTCCTCAATGCCAAAAGCTTGACTTCAATGGTGGTATTGAAGACTTGTCCTGAAAACCCTTGCTTTCTTCTTCAACTTATAGAGAGAAATATTTAGGAGGGAGACTTGTTCTTCCTTTATGAATTTGAGAGAATTCTTTTAAATTGGGGAAATTTGGGTCAAAACACTTATATAGGTCTTTAGGTGAAGGGTAAAACGACATAGTATTTGGCTAGAATATTCAGGAAAAGACCCAAAAGCCCCTTATTTAAAAACTAGAAATAAAAAATGGTGGAGCTCGCCAAAATCCACTCAGTGACTCGCCGAGTGAGCCTTTAGCCCACCAAAGTTCTAGTGAGTCAAATCATGGACTAAGCCAACTAGGCGATTGAGAAATAATTTTGGTGACTTGCCGAATTGAACGACGACCTTGATCCATCTCGCCTAATGTTCCAGAACACTGGTTACAGAAATCTAGACAAAAAGGCGAAAAGTTTTACTCGGCGGATCACCGAGTCGTTCGGCGTTCTCAAGTTATTTCATATATTTCACTTCTCTGAATCCCAAGTGTTACATATGGTCTATGTAAGACAACATCCTATGGTGGCAAATAGTTATGGGATAAGGAGATTGCTACTACAAACTTGGCCTCTACTAACGGGAGAGGTTTCATCTCAATATCCTCTTGGTGCTAAGATTAAATCCCATGAAATAGTCATTATTAGATACTTGTATTTATTATCCATGGTAGGGCACATCATATTTCCAATCCATGCTAAGTCTAATATCATCCATGGAAAGGTACAATTAAGCAACCAATCCAAGCTAGGTTTCATTAGAGTATCTCCTTAAATATTGATTCAAAGTTTAGTTGAGAAAACCTTTCAACCCTAATAATCCTTCATGTGAGAAAACCTTTCACAATAATGCTTTAATGTTTATAGCAGAAATCCTTTTTGTAATATGCCGTATTCAAAATGGCCAAATAGGAGCTTTCCTGATGTTGCAGTTGCCAGACCATGACGCACCATAGGCATGGTCCATGGTTGGGCTACCTAAGTGATGTCTGAGGGTACAGAACCACGGCTTGACCAACGGACCGTTGGTCAAACCACGGTCCATCGACTGGGTCCGTCGGTTGGTAGATCGGTGACTGTTAATAGTTATTTTCAGGGGTAGTTTGGTCTTTTCCTAATTAATTAGTTCCTATACTATGTCATTTTGACTATGCTTAGGACCCATATATAAGTCTTTTAACCCCAAAATTCACCCCATTTACTTTATTCTTCCAAATTCACAAAAGAATTCCGAATCTCCTCCCAAATATTCTCTCTCTAAAAACTCGAAGAAGAAGAAGATTAAACCTACTGTTTCAAGCTAAGGTTTGAATTCCTCCATTGAAGGCTAGCAATTGGAGTCTAGTTCTGATAATTTTCATCCATGGATTTCTTTCAATCATGGTGTTCCCATATTCTTTTATTTCAAAATGTAGAATTCCCCAATTGAGTTAGGGTTTTCTTCAATTATCATTGGTTCTTATCATTATTGATTTAAATGATTTAATTATGATCTTCTATGCATGCATTTATGAATTGCAATGATTTAATGATGAATTCCCTATGAACCCATGTGATCCCTATGTTTTCAAGTCATGAATTATATGTTGTGGGATTTTGATCTTCAAGGAAGAGTTTTATGAAATTAAGCATGTATTTCAAGCTTTACATGATTTTATGATGAAATCCATATCTAACCCATGTGTTCCAAGAGATGATGACTAAAATTGGATTTTGACCTCAAAAGGTAAATTATGGACTTATGCATTGTTTATGAAATCTATGCAAATGTTTTAAGGGTGCTTTGAGAGTAAAGTACCAAAGATGATGTTGTGTTGTAAAAGGATATTCTCACTAAAACACATACTAGCATAATGTGAAAGATTTTCTCACATAGAAAGGATTCTTAGGTTGAAAGGCTTTCTCACCTAGTTGAATCAAAGACAAGGAGCTATCTTAATGAAACTAGCTTGAATTGGTTGTCCAAGGGAACCTTTTCATGAGTAATGACTTCAAGTAAGAAATGACTACTCGTGGGAATTTATGCTTAGCACCAAGTGGATATTGATAGTGAGATGGAAGCTCTCCCATAGTAGAGGTAGGGTTTCCAAAGAAATCTCATGAGATGGAAGCTCACTCGTAGTAGAGGTCAGGTTTCTAGTAGCAAACTCCCTATTCCATAACTATGTGCCCCCATAGGTTGATTAGCTAGTGGATCCACTTAAGCTAAAAGTTCATGGTTCTACCTTAGGCAAGTAGAACAACCTGTTTCAGTGTGGGAGACACTAAGAGATCATGATGTAGCTCACATGGTCTCAATATCGGTTAAGGCTAATTCCCCAGAAGTAATGATGAACTAAGGTTACTCAAGGAGTATCACATATGAGTTCAAAGGTTTTAAAGAAGAAGTTAGCGTGCATTGACCATGATTTATGACTTATGTTTTATAACTCTTTCATATTATGTTTTAGCTTGGTCAATTACATGTCAGGAAATAAAATGTTTTTTTAGCATGATTTAAATTTTTTATGCATGACTATGATACTTGATACATTGTTTTGTACTAGCGTATAATCTTGCCTACATTTTCCCCAAATGTAGAGTCCGATATTCAGGGTGCTCAGTTTTGTGGCTAGTTGGTGATTTGGTTGATTGTTGAGCTTTAGTGAGTCCTCATGCTTCGAGGACAGACTTTATTATTTTCACTTTCTTTCATGTATTTCCTCTTTTTGACATGATTTATGGGCTAGAAAAAATTTCATTCTATTGTATTAGATGGCTATGATGAGACAAGAGTTTAGACTTCCTCTTTTGGTTTTATAAAATATTATGGACTTGGACTATTGTTGTACTCTTATTGTTTTATTTCTTATGTTATGAGAGCTAAGTGACTTGTATGGAGTCCTTCGGGGTTCTATATGCCATGTTACATATAGAGGGTACCCTTGGGTCGTTCAAATTTGGTATCAGAGCAAAAGGTTTAGAATGGTCCTAGGCTATCCCTTAAACCACGTCTAGTCGAGTCTTGTTCATGAATGTGAAGGGAGCTACATCTATGAATGAGAGGCTACAAGATGATTAGGAAACTCCACTTCTTTCAGTACTCTTAAGTCGTGCGATAAAGTTTAACTCTATAAAGTCTCTTTCCTAATCCTTATCTTATGTTCTTCAGGATATGGCTACCTGAAGAGCTTATGCTAGAAGGAATGTGACGGAGAATGCGGAACAAGAAGCTCCTCAAGTTCTGGTTGATCCTTTGGCCGAGCATGTGTCTAATGCATAGTTTAGGGCCACTTTTCAAGTGTTGTCTCAAGCGGTGACGGCCCAAGCCAATAGGGAGGTAGTGGTTCCCACAAACTCAAATGTGAATTCGGCGGCTTCAAGAGTGAGGGACATCACAAGGATGATTCCTCCGGAGTTTCATGGTTCTAAAGTTGAGGAAGATCCTCAAGAATTTATAAGATTTTGATGATCATGGGAGTTACACCATTGGAAAGGGCAGATGTGGCCCCTTATTAATTGAAAGGTGGGGCTCAAGTATGGTATAACCAATGCAAAGAAGGGAGACCAGAAGATGTGGGTCCTCTTGATTGGGAGATGTTTATGGCCACGTTTCTTGATAGATTCTTTCCCCTTGAGATGAGGGAATCCAAGGTTCTTGAGTTCATCAACCTTCGACAAGGGAGTATGAGTGTGAGGTAGTATGCGCTAAAGTTCACTCAATTTTCTAAGTATGCTCCAACAATGGTTGCAGATTCAAGGGCTAAGATGATCAAGTTTGTTTCGGGTGTGTCCAAAATGGTGGTTAAAGAGTGCCGAACCGCAATTCTCATTCATCATGTAGACATCTCTTGTCTTATGGTGTATGCACAATAAATTGAGGAGGAGAAACTCAAGGAAATTTCTAGAGAGGCAAAAAGGGCTAAGACAGGTGATGCTAATTTTTCCAATGCAAGGTCCAATGGACAAGGTTGTCCAAGATTCCAACAAAGGTTTTCTGGTCAAGGTTCTTCCAATTCTCCTCCTAAGTTTAACAAAGATATAGTGTCTAACCCTAAGCCTCAAGGAGTTTATGGTAGTGGATCTTCATTTCCTAGGTCTGATTGCACTAAGTGTGGAAAGAAGCACGATTGTAGGTGTCTAGCCGACACGGATGGTTGCGGTAAGAATGGTAAAAAAATAAAGCATTTCCCAATGCTTATGGCTAAAGGAAGAGAGGGAAAGCAAGCTACTCCTAGTGGTTCAGTTCCAATGTTCCTATGAAAAACAACTTTTATGCACTCTAAACCCGAGGTGAACAAGAGAGTTCTCCAGATGTGATTACCTGTATGTCGAAAGTTTTCCAACTTGATGTTTTTGATTTACTTGATTCAGTTCTACCTTGTCTTTCGTGATGAAATATGTGTCTATGAGGTTTAATATGCTCCCCGATATGTTTTTAGAACTTTTTTCTGTCTATAGTCCTGTTGATGATTATGTGGCGGCTAAGAGGGCTTATAGAAAGTATCGTGTTTCCTTGTACCATAGAGTTTCTCTTATCGACTTGGTAGAGCTTGATATGTTAGATTTTGATGTTATCTTAGGTATGGATTGTTTGCACTCTTGTTATTCTTCTATTGATTCTAGAACTCGTGAAGTCAAGTTTCAGTTCCCAAATGAGTCTATCCTATAGTGGAAGGGGGAAATTCTATGCCTAAGGGTTAGTTTGTCTCTTATCTTAAAGCTAGAAAAATTATTTCTAAAGTTTTCTTTTACCATCTAGTTAGGGTGAGGGATGTAGATTTTGAAACCCCTTCTCTCGAGTCTGTCCCCGTTGTAAATGAGTTTTTGGAAGAGTTTTCAAATGATCTACATGGTATTCCACCTGAGCGGGAAAGAGACTTTGGTATTGACCTTCTCCCAGATACGCAACCAATCTCTTTTCCTCCTTAGTGTATGGCTCTGGCAGAACTTAAAGAGTTGAAAGAACAGTTGAAGGATTTGTTGGATAAGGGTTTCATCCGACCAAGTATCTCTCCCTGGGGTGCTCTAGTCTTGTTTGTTAAAAAGAAAGAGGAGTCTCTTCATATGTGTATTGATTATCGACAGTTGAACAGGGTGACCATCAAGAACAAGTATCCTCTCTCAAGGATAGATGATTTATTTGACAAACTTCAAGGAGCAAGTTATTTCTCTAAGATTGATCCCCGATCAGATTATCCCAATTTAGGGTGAAAGATGATGACTTTCCAAAGACGAATTTTTGAACTATGTATGGTCATTATGAGTTCTTAGTAATGTCATTTGGGTTGACTAATGCTACGGTGGCGTTTATGGACTTGATGAATAGAGTGTTTAGACAATACCTCTACATGTTTGTGATTGTGTTCATGGATGACATTTTGATCTATTGAATGAGTAAGAATGAGCATATTGATCATTTGAGGATCGTATTGCAAATCCTAAAGGACTAACAAATTTTCGCAAATTTTAGCAAATGAGAATTTTGGTTAAGGTCCGTAGCTTTCTTTGGTCATATTGTTTCAAGCAAGGGTACTAAGGTAGATCCTAAGAAGATGGATGTGGTCAAGAGTTGGCCTAGACCTCAACTCCTTTAGATATTAGAAGTTTCTTGGGTTTGGCAGGTTACTATAGAAGGTTTTTTGAGGGTTTTTCTTCAATTTCCTCTCCTTTGACGGTTTTGACTCAAAAGAAAGATAAGTTCATATGGTCTGAAGCTTGTGAAAATACTTTTCAAGAGTTGAAAGATAGACCTACTTCCATTCTGTTGTTTACCTTACCGGAAGGAACTGATAGTTTTGTCACGACCCACAGGTACACCCTAGATGTAACATGGCGTACTAGACCCCGAAAGGCCTAACACAATCCACTTAGCATATCATAAGCTAAAGTAAATAGAAATGATGCAGAAATTTGAAAACTTTTTCCATACAATCGAAGTCTTTTATAAAAGCAAGCGGAAGTCTATAACACTTTGTCTCAATCTATCTAATACAACTTAAATAACTCTTGGGACGCAGGCCATACAAAAAGTCTAAAACATAAAAGAAAGAACATAAAGGAAAGGTGGTCACATCCTCGATGCTATGACGACTCACCAAGTCTTCAACTCCTTTGCTCTACTAGAAACCTATCCACAAGAGTGGAACTCAATGTTGCCGAACCCTACATTTGATAAAAATATAGGCAAGATTATGCGTTAGTACAAAATGTACTAAATATGTTAGCTAGCAATATATCATAAGAGCATAACAAAAGTGTTAGCCAACATAAGCCATAAGCATAAGAGACAATTAAATGGTCATAAGCATAATCTCCAACATAAATATAATATGAGCATAAGTCAACATAAGGCATAGTCCAATAACATAGGAGATACGACATATTCAGAAGCATAGTCCATACTTAAGTCCTCATAACAAAAGATAAACTTCATAAGTAACCTTCAAGTCATACTTGTGCAATACATAGATGAGACCCCATAATCCCACCTATGCTAAGTACCATTTTTAGACAATTATACCTGTTTATCATCTTTTGATCTCATCCTTAGCTTACTTCTCATAGACAATGGAATCTTCATCTTTAGTCAAACATATCATAGAAGGCAACAATAGCAACAATCCAAGCTAAGCATACATCATATAATAGAACACTTCATAAGTAGCTTCAAGTCATACTTGTGCAATGCATGGATAAGACCCCATAATCCTACCCATACTAAGTACCACTTTAGGCTATCATATTTAAATGATTACTATTTATCATTTAGACTACCAAGGAATAGAACCTTATTAGGCTAGACCAAGCTACCAAGGAATAGTTACCATATTAGGCTAGACCATGCTACTAAAGGAATACAACCATACTATCATGTTAGTCCAAGCTATACAAGGAAGGGTGCAATTGCTCCATCCTAGCTACCATGAAATGGTTTGGCCTAACCAAGTCATGCTATCATGCAAGTATTCTAAGAAACTAG
Source organism: Solanum lignicaule (assembly GCA_029582545.1). Lineage (NCBI taxonomy): Eukaryota > Viridiplantae > Streptophyta > Magnoliopsida > Solanales > Solanaceae > Solanum > Solanum lignicaule. The sequence goes on from JAJOOF010009446.1 coordinate 9,880, forward strand.
TGCAAGCTAACCTTAGGGAGGGTATGATCTCTCAATCCAAGGCTACCATGAAATGGTCTTGGCCTAATCAAGTTATGCTACCATGCAAGCATTCTATGATGCTAGTGCAAGCTAACCTTAGGGAGGGTATGATTCCTCAATCCTAGGATACCATGAAAACTCCTAACTCAAGCTACCAAGCATGGTCTTGTCTTACCAAGTCAAGTTATTCATGAAGGGATCTTATATCACAACCTCAAGCTATTCTAGTCTAACATGTTTGATTCATTTTAGGTAAGCAAACCTTTCAACCTAGAATCATTCTATGTGAGAAAACCTTTCCCATCATGTTCATTATTTGTCCATGAGAATAGCCTTTCAATCAACACATCTACATGTCATAATCATAGACACTTCACTCTCAAAGTGTTCATAGAGCATTTACATAAGTTCTATAAGAACATTCATAATCTCATACTTTCATAATCTAGGTGAACTGGGTAAAGTACTTCCACAATATCTCTATCTAGTCATCAACCATTATCACATAAGATGCACACTTTAAAGCCCTAACATACATAATTCATGATATTAGCTTTACTCTCAAAGCCCTAGTGATCAACATTCATGTCTACAAGCCTTACTATCAAAGCTTTACCTTTTACAATTATCATACATATCTAGATCACAAGACATTCTAATCACAAGCATCATTCTTAAGAAATTTTAGTCATGATTCATCATAAAGGTCCAATCTCATTCACTACTAGTCATGATACATTGTATATACTTTAATCTAATTCAATTATTGTCTATATATTTTCATTCTTAAACAAGTGCTATACACATCATGAATTCTAGAAGATCATCTCTAAGTCTTCAATTTCCCTCTTTAAGGCACAAAACCACATTACTTCAATTTCATCAATTAGACTTGGGTTAGGCATTGAAAACATGTAAATTCATCGTAATACCATGATTCACTACTAATTCAATCATAAACAATCAATATCCACTCAATCGGATTCATACTCAACTTTACCCATAATATTGGAAGGAACCCAAACGTAATTGGGGATTTCATTTTCACAATTGGAGGATCTCTAGGGGGCTTCATGGATGGAAGAATCCATGGATGAATAAGCTGAAATACCTTGGATACAAATCCCTCACAAACCTTAGAAGATTGAAGGAATTTGACCTAGCTTGACCATGCTTCTTCGTCTTCACTTTCTAGAGAGAGAATTTGTTGGAGGGAATTGGGTTTCTTTTGGTGAGCTGAAATAATGATTTGGAATCACTTAATTAAGGGTCTAATGTTTTTATATAGTAGTTCTAATCTACAGTAAAATGACATCACTAATTACTAATTAATTCTAGAAAGTTGCATTAGACAAAACATAAACCGACTTAAGACCATGACTGACTCACTCACAAGACCACGCCCACGAGACGTTGATGGTGTTCTGTGGGTGGTATTCTGTGGCTCATCTTTTGGGGCCCTTGATGCTTATCGTGACTAATGACACTAACATACGGTACAAGTGTCTACGATCGTCGATAGTATAGTAACCCAACCAAGGGTTGGGGTCGTGTCCCAAGGGAGTGGTAGTGAGAATTCATAGATAATTAGAATTTCATTCTTATTAGTAGTAGCTAAAAAATTTACGAGTAAAAACATAGTAAATCAGTGGGGACACAAAAGTGTCAAATATCAATTTGGGGTTTTGTCACAAGTATAGTAAAAACAGTAATATAAACAATAAAATCAAGTATGAGAAGATATTCTTGGGGTGTGACCGCATTACAAATCAATATAAAAATTTTGGGTGCAAGCTTTCTATAGAAAATCTATAGAGTAATAGTGACTAGGCTAACCTTTAAATGGAAATAAGTTCTCTCTCCAGCAACTTACCCCGATTCAAATAGGTTCCTCTCGGATACCCATTTGCCGCATGAAGATCAGCCTTCACCTTACCCTACTCACTCTCTCGAGCTGAGTATTAGGATATGGGACTAGGGCTCACCCTCTCGGGGTGAACCTCATGTAGACCCACTCCTTAGGCCATCAGTCTAGCGGTCTAGGTTTCGTGACCTCTCTGTCTAGCAAGCCGAAAACACATGAGTAGTTTTGTATTTGCAACTACAAACCCATTAAATTAAGCCACAACCACTAGGTGAAATCACCATTAAACTACATTTAATCAATCAACTAGGAAGACCCAACAACAATATTAACTTATATTTGCTAAATCACACCCCAAGAATGGGGGTTTTTAGCCACACATCAAGAAATAAGAAATTATACCTTCAAAGATGTTGTAATCAACTGAGTATAGAGAAATAAGTATTGATTTGAGCAAAGGAAGAAGAATCAAGAACAACCACTTCCAATTTGGGGAAGATGAAATCCTTCCTTCTTTAAGTCTTCCAAAAACCATAACAAACGTGAGAGAAAAATATGTAAAACTAATATTCTATATTAAAAATCCTAATAATGTTCGACTCCCCTCAAAATAATAACTAATGCTAGTATTAATAGCTTTCAGATTAAGTGTTGCGGCGAACAATTCGACGAGGTTAATTGAGGTCGCCAAATGACTCGGCGACTCGCCCTTCTTCTGTCTCATCACCGTTTCGTGCTTGCCTTCAGCATCTTCATGTTGTGGCCCATTGGGCGGTATAGCACTTCTTTGTGAAACTATTCGGTGAAGCGCCGACTGCTTCTTTCAACGCCTTTTTGATCCTTCTCCTTCAGGTATTTGCATACTGGAACAAAAGGCAGAGTGCATTCGTTCGGCGAATCGCCAAGCATGCTTGGCGATGCTCAGGCTTCAACATCTTCATTCTTTTCTGCCTTTTTTTCTCTTTTTGCACCTAAGTGTCCATGCTTCCACTAAAACTCCAAATACCTGAAACTTAAGTGTTTTCATCATATATTTAGAATAAATAAGCATTTGAGGACACTATTTCTATTAAAATAAAGCCCTAAATGAGTCCAATTTGTGGACTCATCAACCACCCAACTTAAACGTTTGCTTGTCCTCACGTAAAACTCAAGTTCAGCAATTCAAATATGATGTCTCAAATAGTGCTACCCTAGACTAAATCATGAACATACACAACAAAACTCAAACTACTTATGGGGAGGTCAACTGTGTACTCAAAGATTCAAGTTGTGACACACCATTACCAAAGATTCTCATACTCGCAATATTGCTACTTGTGCAAGTTCAAGCTCAATAAAAAATATCTGAATGCCCTCACATAAAGAATGATTCCTTATTCATGCAAATAGTTTAATCAATTAAAGATCAAGAATCAAATACAATGCTCACACTCAAAAAGAGGAACACAATGCATGGTTTCACCCATAATTTTGCCCTTATTTTCCAATCAACCTTCGGTTCGGCTTGCTAAAGATCAAAAAGGTCTTTCTAAGGCTTGTAATGGGGCTGAGTGCAAAGGTATGGTCATTTAGGCTTAGTGACTAAAGATCCTCATGAATTGTGGAGCTTTCAACACATTTTTTTCCACACCTTCTTCTATCAATTTTTGTTCTAGTGCTTCTAAGTCATCTTTTTATTCACTCCATGAATTGCTTGGAGACCCCATTTCTTTCGGACTTTTATTCCACAATCTTCTTTTTCATTTTTTTTATATGGAGGTTTTCCATTTTTTCGCAACACCATGAGTTGAGAAGACTTTTCTTGCAACTCTTGACTTCTCCTTTTCCTTTTCACCACACCTCAAACTTAGGCTTTTGGTCTAAGTTGGTTATTCACTAAACCACAAATCAAGAGGATTATAGGTAGTGGGTCAAGTAAAATCTAAGGTTCATCAAGGTTCTTCCAAAGAAAGGTAAGGCTCAAAGGGTGTTCAACAGAAGTTCACACTCTCATGGATAGGTCACAAAAGAGGTATATGTCAAATTTCGCTCACACTCTTTAAAGTTGCCTAAGATCATTTCAACAGCACACCTTTCTTAATCAATCAGACTAACGGGGCAACTTCTAGGTTTATTCGTGCATGGTTCAAAGTAAGCTAATCACACAAGGCATCCACACTTAAGTCAAACAAGACTAAACACTTTCGCTAATGTGCAACGGTCATTACAAGAGAATCAATTCGATAAATGACTAATCACAACGAGATGCAAAGAGTTCACATATTGTCTATGTAACTTCATTTGGTATCGTTGTAGCCGCGCATTCATGTTTCTTCAATTGATAGCACTATTCAAGTCATCAGTATTGATCGAAACTGAGACTTAAATTTTGCAAAAGAACAACAACTTTCAACACAAGCGGTGGCGAATTTTTTTGAAAAATAATAATAATTTTTCAAAAGGGTCAAAATTTGCAATCAATTAAAATCAGGAAGAAGCCATAAGCTTAAACAATCGCGAAAACAATATAAAGTGCCATTTTAAACAGACAAACCAAATATATAAAAAACACAAACATCCATAGCAAACAAATGAAGGTGAGCCTCACCCCACCACAATAAAAAAAATATTTGTCCTCAAATATATAACAATAATCAAGAGGTCAAATTAAAGAAAGACAGAGATAGGGCTAGAGAATAATCCTAGTTAGGCAGCTGTTTCGAGTTGGATTCCTTCAACAGATGCCGTGTAAAGTAGAAGGTATGATGGGGACGTTTGGTGCATTGTCGAGTGATTCATCACACTCTGTACAACTTTTCTTAGCATTCCAATGCACCTATCTTCAACCCACGCTCTCGAGTGATTTATCAGCTACCTTTTTATGCGTGGGCCTGCAGCTTATCCAATTTGTTCCCATTCGGTGACAACGCTTTGACTTCTAAGTGATTTGGCGCTTCGCCAAACAAATTTTTACTTTGCCGAGTTTTACAGAACCTCTCAACAGCTGTGGATGTTCAAACGGTTGTGACCATCGGGATCACCGATCAGGTGGGTGAATCGTCGAAACTTTCTTGAGCTCCCCAAGTTTTACAGACTGCAGGCTCAAAGGGTGCCTTGAGTCAAACGGCGAAGTAGCCTTGTTCACCAACGTCTTCGGCGACTCGCCAACTGGGTCTGCTGCTCGCCATTCTGTAACTCTTTGGCACCTACCACACTTCAATCTGTATAATTAAGACACTATTATTTTACTAGTACGCAAATATAAGATAATATGGGGTTTTGGGTTTCCTCCCAAAAAATGCCTGAGTTAATGTCGTGGCACAACTCAAGTCAAAGACTACTCTTCGTCCTCAGAATCACCCATGGTGTAATTAGGTGAATCTTTAGTGAATAGAAGATAGTGATCCGTCATGAAATGGGTGATTTGAGCATCTTGTAGCTGAATGGTCATGGAGTTAGAAGTAGTTACTTCATTTAGCATATCAATGTTTTCCTTCATATCATTTTGTTTCTTGTCATGCTCGTCAAGTTTTTGTTGGATGAGTGAAGAGGTATCGTCACTTTGTACACCCTCATGCCTCTTTCTCTGTTTGTAGTTTCGAAGGGAGAAGTTCTTTTCCTTCTCCCTGGCTTGCTCTTTCAATCCCATCACCCATTTGGATAAAACATCTACTTGTGGCACCATTTTATTCCATTCATATTTCTTTTAGGCTTCTTTGTTGGTTTCAACCATTTTATCAAGTAGTGTTGCAACAACTTCATAGGGTTGGTTTAGCATTCTACCTTCGAAAAAGTGCTTAGCTATGCTTCTATTTTCCGGTTTGAGACCCCGACAAAAGCAATTCAGCAGTGTCTTATCAGACATTCCATGAGATGGGGATGTCTGTAAAATTGCTTTGAATCTCATCCATATTTTCGGAATCGTCTCCTCCCCTGCCTGTTTGAACGTCAATAGGTTATCCCTGAGGTTCAATAGCTTCAGGAGAGGATGAGCTGTGTGATATCCATAGTGCTCATCTATTTTTGTTTCTTTGCATTGGTTTTCAGACAAGGAAAACAAAACTACAACTAAGATTAGTAAAACTAAAACTAAGAAAAACAAGAATTCCAGTTAACTACACCTTCACCTAACACCACTCCCCGGTAGCAGCGCCATTTTGATGCTTATCGTGACCAACGACACTAATCTACAGTACGAGTGTCTACGATTATCGATATTATAGTAACCCAACCAAGGGTTGGGATCGTATCCCAATGGAGTGGTAGTTAAAATTCGTAGATAATTAGAATTTCATTCTATTTAGTCGTAGTTAAAGAAATTTATGAGTAAAAACATAGTAAATCAATGGGGACACAAAAGTGAAAAATATCGATTTGGGTGTTTTGTCACAAGTATAGTAAAAAGGGTAATATAAATAATAAAATCAAGTATGAGAAGATATTCTTGGGGTGTGACCGCATTAAAAATCAATTTAAAATTGTTGGGTACAAGCATTCGATAGAAAATCTATAGAGTAATAGTGACTAGGCTAAGCATTAAATGAAAATAAGTTCTCTCTTGAGCAGCTTACCCCGATTCAAATGGGTTACTCTCGAACACCCATTTGCTGCATGAAGACCAGCCTTTGCCTTACCCCATTCACTCTCTCGAGCTGAGTGTTAGGATATGGGACTAGGGCTCACCCTCTCAGGCTAAACCTCATGTCAACCCACTCCTTAGGCCATTAGGCTAGCATTATTGGTTTCGCGACCTCTCTCTCGGGCAAGCCAAAAACACAAGAGTAGTTTTGTATTTACAACTATAAACCCATTAAATTATGCCGCAACCACTAGGTGAAATCACCATTAAACTAAATTTAATCAATCAACTAGCAAGACCCAACAACAATATTAACTCATATTTGCTAAATCACACCCCAAGAATGGAGGTTTTTAGCCACACATAAAGAAATAAGAAATTATACCTTCAAAGATGTTGAAATCAACTGGGTATAGGGAAATAAGTCTTGATTTGAGCAAAGGAAGAAGAATCAAGAAGACCCACTTCCAATTTGGGGAATATGAAATCCTTCCTTCTTCATGCCTTCCAAAAACCCTTACAAACTTGAGAGAAAAATGTGTAAAACTAATATTCTATATTAAAAATCCTAATAATGTTCGATTCCGTTCAAAATAATAACTAAGGCTAGTATTTATAGCTTTCAGATTAAGTGTTGCGTTGGACCATTCGGCGATGTTAGTCGAGGTCGCCGAATGACTCGGTGACTCGCCCTTCTTCTATCTCATTGTTGTTTCGTGCTTGCCTTCAGCATCTTCGTGTTGTGGCCCATTAGGCGGTATAGCACTACTTCACAAAACTATTTGGCGAAGCGCCGACTGCTCCTTTTATCGTCTTTTTAATCCTTCTCCTTCAGGGCTTCGCGTACTGGAACAAAGGGCGGAGTGCATCCCTTCGGCGAATCTCCAAGTGTCCATGGTGATGCTAAGGCTTCAGCTCCTTCATTTTTTTCAGCTTTCTTGTTCCTTTTTGAACCTAAGTGTCCATGCTTCCACTAAAACTCCAAATACCTGAAACTTAAATGTTTTCATGAGATATTTAGAATAAATAAGCATTTGAGGATACTATTTCTATTCAAATAAAGCCCTAAATGAGACCAATTTGTGGACTCATCAGCGCTTACCCACGAGACCATCCACGGGGCGTGAATTTTCCTAACGGGGCATGGGTCCCCTCGTGGGTGCACTGTATTGGGACATATTCTAGAGGGGTTTTGCTAGGGTCCTTGTAAAACCCCTCTAGAATATGTCCCAATACAGTGCACCCACGAGGGGACCCATGCCCCGTTAGGAAAATTCACGCCCCGTGGATGGTCTCGTGGGTAAGCCTTGACTTTTCACCCCTAGCCTTTCATTCTAAGTACGGGAAGTCAAATCTATGATTCTAACCCTCACGTCAAGCTTTAGTTGACCTACTAAACTACAGGGTGTTACAATATCTCCCCCTTGGGAACATTCATCTTCAAATGACACTCTGGGCATTTCTTAAGGACACAACTCTTGACTAGCAATCCATCATGCCTGCAACACATCTACATGCACACAACCAAGCAGGAAAACTTCAACTCCAAGCTAAACATACTCAATGCAACACAAGGAAGTAGGAACTACATCAAACAACCTATTATGCATGAAATCTCATAACAAATCATGTCCAAGGCGGAACTACCATCTCCAAGATAAATCATGCTCAACATATACTTACGGAGCCTATATGCACTCTATATTCAAAGTATACATCCAAGGAGGAACTCTCAACTCCAAGCTAAGACATGCTCAATTATAATAAAGCATAAAACACATACCGGTAGCTACATTCGCAAGTCACTGTTGTTCACCTCTACCTTGTAGGACATAGAAGCTATTCTTATTTTGGGCATCCCCATCCGAACCACTAGGAGCAACTTGTTTACTCTCTCTTCTCATAGCCTTTGACTTTGGGTAATCTCTCATCTTGTGGCCACTCTGACCAAAACTAAAGAAACTTTCTCTACCGGCCAAACACCTACCCTCATGTCTCATTCCACATCTAGTACAAATAGGCCATAGGGACTTATTACTAATTTCGGGTGGCTTAGGGTTGGACACCCTCTCATCCTTATACCTAGGAACATTAGAAGAACCTTGTCCGAAAAACCTTTATCGACTCTTAGAGCGACCATGTCCATCGGACCCATTATGAAAGGACTTATCATTATCCATCCTAGACCTTTTTTTCTCTCGAGATTTCTCTTCTTTGAGTTTCGACTCCTCCATTTGTTGGGCATACACCATAAGACGTGAGATATCCATATCATGAAAAAGCATTACCGTATGACATTCTTTTGCTACCATGTCAGACACGCCCGTAAAAAACCTACTCATCATGTCCCTCGAATCCGACACCATAGATGGAGCATACTTGGATAGTTGGGTAAATTTCAAGGCATACTCCTTAACACTCATGCTACCTTGCTTAAGGTTAATGAAATATTCCACCTTAGCCTTCCTCATCTCTCAGGGAAAGAACCTATCAAGAAACAGTAGTTTGAAAACTTCCCACTTTATTGGGCCCGCTCCTACCGGCCTAGCATCTTTCCATTTCTCATACCATACTTGAGTACCACCTTTCAAATGGTAAGAGGCTAGCTCCGCTTTCTCTACCAAAGTCATCCCCATAAAAGCAAGTACTTTATAAACCTCATCTATAAACTCCTTAGGGTCCTCTTCCACTTTGGATCCATAAATTTCCGGAGGGTTCATCCCCATAAAATCCCTCACTCTTGAAGCAGCCATACCTACTATTGGATTCACCGAAGCTACCACCTCTCTATTAACTTGCGTCGTCATGGCTTGAGTGAACATTTGAAAAGCCGACCTAATCTCTGCATTCGACATAGCAGAAGGATCAATTGGAGCTTAGAGAGGAACCTCTTGCTCCACACTGCCTTCCTCTTCCCTTGTAGCATTTGCCCTTGTATTAGCTATATCCTGAAAACCATAGGGAACAGATTAGGATAAAGACCTAATAGAGTTAAATTCTATGGCACATCTTAGAGAATGAAGAAGTGAAGTTTCCTACTCATCTAATAGCTTCCTATTCATAAATGTGGCGCGCTTCACACTTATGAACAAGACTCTACTAAACATGGTTTTGAGACAATCCTAGAATCATTTCAAACCTTGTGCTCTGATTACAAAATTCATCATGACCTAGGGGTACACCCTAGATGTAACATGGCGTAATAGACCCCTAAAGGCCTAACACAAGACACTTAGCATATCATAACCTAAATGAAATAGGAATAATGCAAATATTTTGAAAATCTTTCCATACGATGGAAGTTTTTTATAAAAGCAAGTGGAAGTCCATAACACTTCTCAGTTTTAAAAGTCATTCCAAAAGGGTCTGTGCACTAATGCCTTTCATCCCCAAACCGATGGGCAAGCGGAGCATACTATCCAAACTTTGGAAGATATGTTACGGGCTTGTGTGATTGATTTTAAGGGTAATTGGGATGACCATTTTCCATTGATGGAGTTTTTCCATAATAATAGTTATCACTCTAGTATTGCTATGGCTCTATTTGAGTCCTTATATTGTAGGAGGTGTAGATCTCCCATAGGTTCATTTGAGATGGGTGAGGCTATCTTGATAGGACCTGAGCTAGTTCATGAAGCTATTGAGAAAGTCCAACTCATAAGAGAGAGGTTGAGAACGTCTCAAAGTCGGCAAAAGTCGTATGCCGATGTGAGAAGAAGGGATCTTGAGTTTGATGTGAATGATTGGATTTACTTGAAAATCTCACCCATGAAGGGTGTAATGAGGTTTGGTAAGAAGGGGAAGCTTAGTCCCTTATATGTAGGCCCATATCAGATTTTGAGGCGTGTTGGCATGGTTGACTATGAGTTAGATTTTCCAAATGAATTTGAATGGGTACATCATGTTTTTCATGTCTCAATGTTGAAGAAGTGTGTTAGTGATCCGACATCCATAGTTTCCCTAGAGGCTTTAATTTGGTAGTTGATGAAAGTCTCATTTATGAGGAAGTTCCGGTTGAGATTCTAGAACGGCAAGTCAATAAATTGAGAAACAAGGAAATAGCTTCATAAAAGTATTGTGGAGAAATCAGTTGGTTGAGGGTGCTACTTGGGAGGCCGAGGCCGATATGATGTCCCGATATCCCCATCTTTTTCCTTCTACTCCTATTCTAGCTTGAGGTAATGAATTCCTTTTAAGTTATCCTTGTCTTGGGAGTCATGTCTTTTTATTTGTTCCCATGATTTCCTTATGTTATGCATGTTCATGAAAACTTCTGGTTTGAAAGAAAATGAGTTTATATGATTGATTTTCCTCATGTTGTTGTGCATTGAGTATATAGACTTCATGAGATGAATTGATGAACTTGCTTTAGCTATGATTTTCGATAGTAAATTTTCATATGAGCTCCATGAGATTGTGTTGAGAATGCTTTTAAGCATGGAGAAGGTAGTTCCTCCTTGAACATGAGAAATTTTGAGAATTCATGCATATTGGGTTGAAAGATGTAGTTCCTACTTCCTTTTGATGCATTGAGTATGTTTAGTTGGAGTTGATGTTTTCTCCATGATTTGTGCATTGCATGCATGATAGGTTGTTAGACTTAATGTAACCCCTCTTATCATGTTTTGAGAACGTCCTAGCTTAGAGCCGATAATTCCTCCTCAGTTGTATGCATTGCATTGTAGGTTGGGTTGTTAGTTCCTCTCCTACTCTTTTAGAACCAGTTTAAATCTCATTCAACGACGAATGATCCAAGGGGAAGATATTGTAACACCTCTTATTCAAAAAGGCCAAATAGTAGCTCTTCAGATGCTACAGGTGCCAGACCACGCCGGCCATCCACGGCCCATGCAATGGACCACGAACCGTAGGTGTGGTCCATTTTTGACCTTCCTAAGTGAGGTTTGAGGGTCCACAACCACGGCCTGACCAATGGACCACTGGTCAGACCATGGTCCGTGGTTGGAGGTCCGTGGTTCGAGACCCCAAATCAGTAGTCTTTGATGACCAACGATGGTTCACCAGGATGGACCATAGGTTAGACCACAGTCCGTCGATTAGGTCCTTTGGTTGGTGACTGCTGGCAGTTATTTTCAGAGGTACTTGGGTCTTTTCCTAATTAATTAGTTCCTATACTATGTCGTTTTGCCTATGTTTATGTCACAACCCAGGGGTAGCCCCCCTAGATATAACATGGAACATAGAACCCCAAAAGGCACCATGTAAGCCACTTAGCATATCATAACATAAGTAGAGAGCAATAAAGAGTAAAAACGTATTTCAAGTCCAAAATTTTCATGAAAGAAAAAAGTGGAAGTCTAGACTCTAAGTCTCAACATAGCCATCTATTACAGTAGTTCAAATGAAAAGGGACACAACCCATACAACATAGTCCAAAAAGGAAATACTAGAAATGAAATTACAAGTGGCATATTCATCCTCGAATCATGAGGACTCACCACAAGCTAGGAGAATAGTCGAATCCAAGCTTTAACTCTAATGATGATTGCCTTAAGAACCAGACCCTACACTTAGGAAAAGTATAGGAAAATATGGGTTAGTACAAAAATGCACTAAGTATGATAGCCATGCATAAAAACCTTGAAAACATGCTGAAAGGGACATTTTAGTTGAAAACATGGACTTTACCAAATTTAAAGATCATCTTGAAGATTAGTGTAAAAACATAAGTCATAAGCATATTCAACATAGATATCATCATAACATAATGGAGACGTACCATAAGTACCCTCAAAGCATACTTGTGCAATGCATGAATAAGATCCCATAATTCCACCCATGCTAAGTAAAACTTCTTAAGTAAACATAGTTCATAATTCATATTATTGTTCATAATGTTGTTGTGGGAAATAAGCATTAAACGATACAGATCATGTGAGCTTAACATGGAATCTGGTGATTCCCACACTGAAAAAAGGGTTTGTTTACTTGCCTAGGGTAGACTCGGTAATTTTAGCTTAGGTGGATCCACTAGCTAATAACCTATGAGGGAACATAGTTTATGGGATAAGGACAATTCTACTAGAAACCTGGAATCAACTATCGTAGAAGGTTTCCATCTGATGAGACATACTTTGGGAACCCGAACTCAACGAAGGTATAAGGTACCCATTGGGAAAGACAGACTCAACTAGTGTAAAAGCTTTCCTTGGAAGTCGGACTCAACAAGGGTAAAAGCTTCCATCTCATATACAATATCCACTCAGTGCTAAGCATTAATTCCCATGGAGTTCATATTAAGTCTTGACTTAAATTTATATTTTATGGAAGAAGCTCTTGACACTTCAATACAGCATAATTCATAAGATAGCTCATAAATTCAATAGGTGAGAATAGCCTTTCAACCTTAGAATCATCATATCATATACATGCATAGGACACACAACAAGATCATAATCATAATCACTTTACTCTCAAAGTGTTCATAAAGCATATATATAAATCTCATAAACATACTAAATTCTCATACCTTGGCCTTCAAGGTTCAAAGATCATATTCAATCAACACATCTAGAATTCACTGCATTAGACAGGGATATAATCATAATTCAAGTAGTTCGATTACTACATGCATAATTCCATCACATTCTACTTGCATTAATCAATACCCACACTTTGAGATCCAATTAGGGAAAATAGGGTAATTCATGGATTCTTCGAGAATTCAACATAAAACCATATAAAATTATCAATGTATCCATAATAAAACATAATTCAACCATTGAAAATGAATTTGAAAGGAATCAATGAGATTGAAGTCAAACCCTAACTTTTGGGATTTCTAGCTTTGAAATTGGGGGTTTTGAAGGGGCTCCATGGATGAATTCTATTCATGGATGAAGTGATACCATACCTTAGTGATGAAATCCAACGAATTTGAGTGGGAAAGCTTGTTCCTTGAACCCTAGCCCCAATTTCCTTCTTCTTCTTCCTTGAAGTTCTAGCGAGAGAATTTTTGGGGAAAAGTTGGTTTTGATTCGGGATTTTGGAATTATGAGGAAGATGACTTAATTTAGGGGTCTAAAATCATTATATAGTTAGTCTAATTTAGTGTAAAACGACGTACCTTAATATTAACTAAATCGGATGGATCCACGTGGCGTGTAGGTGAACCGTGGGTGAAGTTACTGGAGCCTGTTTTTGAGGCATTGACCCACGACTGCTCACCCACGGGGCGTGAGTTGACCCACGAGGCGTGAATCCCCTCCGTGGGTCACTGCTAGGCAGTTTCTAAGGGTTCTCCTCAAGGGCCCATGGTCTGTCCTTGGGGGTCGTACCTTGACGTTCTAACACCAAACCCTATATTTTTAGGTACGACGAGGTACGTTTACGACTCTAACCCTCATGCTAAGCTCTAGTTTAGCCTACTAGTTTCCAGGGTGTTACAATATCTCCCCCTTGGGAACATTCATCCTCGAATGACGATCTAGACACGTTATGGAAGTAAAGACTCAAAACTAGCAGCCCATCATGCATGCAACATCAAAATAATGCATGATTCAAAGGAGGAAACTTTCAACTCCAACTCAAACATGATCAATCCATCATAAGGGAGTAGGAACTACATCTAACAACCCATTATGCATAAAAACTCAACATTTCTCATAATCATATGAGGAACTACCTTTTTCAAACTAAAAGCATGCTCAACACAATATCATGGAACCAATATGCAATTACTCTGAAAATCATACTAAAGCATGTTCATCAATTCATCTCATGAAGTCAATAGGCAACTCATACTCAATACACAACAACCTGAGGAAAATCAGTCATAAAAACTCATTTTCTTACTATACATGAATTTCATCAAGAACATGCATAACATAAGGAAATCATGGAAATCACATACAACACACATGAATCCCAAAACAAGAAAGCTCAAGAGGAACTACTTACCTCAAGCTTGATTAGGAGTAGAAGGAAAGAAATAAGGGTATCAGAACTTTATATCGGCTTCGGCCTTCCAAGTGGCACCTTAAACTACGTTATTTCTCCATAAAACCTTCACAGGTGCTATTTCCTTGTTTCTCAACCTTTTAACTTGCCGGTCTAGGATCTCTACCAGAACTTCCTCATATGAAAGACTCTCATCAACCTCCAACCCTTCTAAGGGGATAATGGATGCTGGATCTTGAATACACTTTTTGAGCATAGAAACATGAATTACCGGATGCACCGGAGCAAACTCATTTGGAAAATCTAACTCATAGGCAACTTTCCAAACACGTTTCAAAATTTGGTATGGGCCCACATACCGGGGACTAAGATTTCCCTTCTTGCCAAATCTCATCACACCTTTCATAGGTGAGATTTTTAGATAGACCCAATCATTAACCTCAAATTCTAGATCCCATCTTCTAACATCGGGATAAGACTTTTGCCAACTTTGGGCCTTCCTCAACCTCTCTCTAATGAGTTGGACTTTCTCAATGGCCTCATAAACTAGTTCGGGACCAATTAAAGAAATTTCACCCACCTTAAAATAACCAATGGGAGACCTACATCTCCTACCATACAAGGCTTCAAAGGGATCCATAGCGATACTTGAGTGATAGCTATTATTGTAGGCAAACTCTATTAATGGCAAGTGGTCATCCTAATTACCCTTGAAGTCTATAACACATGCCCTTAACATATCTTCCAATGTTTGAATGCTATGTTTCACTTGCTAAGCTTGGGGATGAAAAGTCGTGCTAAGCTTAACCTTAGTGCCAAGACCGACTCCCAAAAGTGTGAAATAAATTCAGTACCCCGATTTGAAATAATAGATAAAGGAACCCCATGCAACTGCACTATCTCTTTTATATACAACTTGGCATAGTCTTCCACTGGAAAAAAAACCTTGATGGGGACAAAGTGGGCTGATTTTTTCATCCGATCTATAATGACCCAAATAGAATCATGTTGCCTTCGGGTGTGAGGCAAACCCACAATAAAATCCATATTAGTCTCTTCCCACTTCCAAGTGGGGATATGTATATCTTGGGCTTAACCTCCCGGCCTTTGATGCTCAACCTTAACTTGTTAACAATTCAGACATTTAGCCACAAATCCTGCAATATCTTTCTTCATTCTGTTCCACCAATAGACTTCCTGTAGATCACGGTACATCTTAGTGGCTCCCAGATGAATAGAATATTGAGAACTATGTGCTTCTTCTAGAATTTGTTCCCTCAAACCATCAACATCCGGAATACATAACCGACTTTGGTACCTAAGAACCCCATCTCCCCCTGGGAGAAAGACTTAACGGACTTCTTAAGTACCGACTCTTTCAACTCAACTAATATAGGATCAAGGCCTTGTTTAGACTTCATATCAATCACAAAGGATGATTCGGAACCATTATGGACCATGACACCACCCTTGGTGGAATCCACTAGTTGAAGACCTAGCCGAGCCAACATATGCACATCACGAACCAATTCTTTCTTTTTATCCTCTACATGAGCCACACTACCCATGAACAATATACTAAGTGCATCCGCTACCACATTAGCTTTGTTGGGGTGACAAAGGACAGTCATGTCATAATCCTTTAATAATTCTAACCACCTTCGTTGAAGAGGATTCAAGTCCTTTTGATTAAACACATATTGAAGACTCTTTTGATCGGTGAAAACACCCACATGGACCCTATACAATAATGCCTTCATATTTTTAAGGCAAACACAACCGCTGCTAACTTAAGGTCTTGGGCAGGAAAATTCTTCTCATGAACTTTAAGTTGCCTTAAAGCATAGGCAATCAGTTTACCGTTTTGCATTAGCACACATCCCAACCCAACTCTAGAGACGTCACAATATAGCACAAAACAATCTGTACATTTTGGTAAGGTCAACACCCGAGTGGAAGTAAGTCTATCTTTGGAAACTCGTCTCACAAGCTTCCGACCATACAAAATTATCTTTCTTTCGAGTCAAATTCGTCAGAAGAGAAGCAATGGAGGAGAATCCCTCAACAAACCTTCTATAGTAACAAGCCAAACCCAAGAAGCTTTTAATAAATGTCGATGATAGAGGTCTAGGCTAACTCTTGACCACATCAGTCTTCTTAGAATCTACCCCAATACCCTTCCTTGACACAATATGACCAAGGAAAACTACTGACCTTAAACAAAATTCACACTTGATAAACTTCGCAAAAAGTTGGTGGTCCTTAAGAACTTGCAACACAATTCTCAAATGGTCAACACACTCATTATCACTCCTTGAACAGATCAAAATATCATCGATAAACAGGATCAAAAGCATGTCAAGGTATTGTCGGAATACTCTATTCATTAATCTATGAACACCGCCGGAGCGTTAGTCAAACCAAAGGACATTACTAGAAATTCATAGTGACCATAACTTGTTCGGACAGCCATCTTTGGAATATCAACCCATCTCACCCTCAATCGGTGATAACCCGACCGAAGATCAATCTTAGAGAAATATCTAGCCCCTTCAAGTTAGTCAATAAAGTCATCAATTCTTGGAAAGGGATACTTGTTCTTAATGGTCACCTTGTTCAATTGACGATAATCAATGCACATTCTAAGAGACCCATCATTCTTTCTAACAAAATGCACTGGAGCACTCCATGGAGAGATAGTCGGTTGAATAAAACCATTGTTTAATAAATCCGTCAACTCTTCTTTCAACTCCTTTAACTCGGCTGGAGCCATTCTATTAGGAGGAATAGAGATAGGTTGCGTATCCGAAAGAAGTTAAATACCAAAATATATTTCCGCTCAGGAGGAATACCGGGCAAATCATCAAGGAAAACTTTTGGAAACTCATTAACCACCGGAACAAACTCAAGTGAAGGGGTTTCGAAATCTACATCCCTCACCCTAACAATATGGTTAAAGCACCCTTTCAAGATAATCTTCCTAGCTTTAAGGTAAGACTCAAATTGACCTTTAGGCATAGAATTTCCCCCTTTCCACTCTAAAATAGGCTCATTCAGAAATTGGAATCTAACCACCCGAGTTCTACAATCAATAGAGGCATAACATGCATTCAACCAACCCATACCAAGAATCACATCAAAGTCTAACATGTCAAGATCTACCAAGTCAGCAAGAGAAACTCTATGGGACAAGGATATGGGACAACTTCTATAAACCCTCTTAGCCACCACAGAATCACCAATCGGGGTAGAGACCAAAAAAGGCTTTAATAACACTTCGGGGAGTATATCAAACTTCATGGGCACATAGGGTGTCACAAAGGACAAAGTAGCACTGGGATATAACAAGGCATATACATAAATAAGAAAGACTTTTAACATACCGGTCACCACATCCAAGGATATCTCTTGGTTAGCTCGGGATTAAAGAACATAAAAGCGGTTTTTTTGGGAGCATCAGAGTTTGGACCGCTAGGAGGAACTTGTTTGCCCTCCCTTCCTTGAACCTTAAGCATTGGACAATCTCTCATCCTATGGCCACTCTTTCCACAACCATAGCGACAATTGATTAATAACGCTTCAAAGACACTTCATCCACTTCTAAGCGTCAACAATCGTTAGTTAGTAATATAACACAACTGAATGAGTTGGGGTCGAATCCCACAGGGAGTGGTACGTGTTTAAGATTCAATAGCAAAGTACAAATATGTTCAAGTTAATCGTAGGTATAGATATTGTCGAAGAAAAACATAAATCAAATTAAAGGGAGACACAAGTATCAAATAAGAGGGGGTTTTGATTGTAATTATCAACTACAACAGCAACAAATAACACGAATTAACAAGTAATGAGATGGGTTCTTGGAATGAGATTGGATTATAGGCTAATATAGACAAATGGGTAATTGTAACTGATAGTAAATAGATGTAAATCAGTTAATAAGCTAGACTTTAGTGGGGATAAACTTTCTCTCGAACAATTTACCCCGAATCAAGTTGGTTTCTCTCGAACATCGACAAGCAAGCAATTAAGAACAACCTACTCTTTAGTCCATTCACTCTCTCGAGCTGAATGTGTGTAAAAGGATTTAGGCTTCACTCGCTCGAGCTGAACCCATGACAACCCAATACCCACAGACCATCAATTCAGTAATCTTGGTTTTAAAACCTCCTCTCGATCAAGAAAAAAACACTAAGTTAAAATTGCATTTGCAACAACAACCCTTTAAATTAGACCACAATGAATGAAATCACTTCTAAACAACATTTAACCAAACAATTAGCAATATTAACAAGCTAAATCAACCACATAATCACACCTCAAGGATTGGGGTTTTAGCTAAACATCATAAAAAGATAGAAATCGTTACCAACTTGTGTTTTCATCAGCTGGGTAATATTAATTTCGTCTTTACAAAGGTCCAAGTTGAAAAATCTCAAAGACCCACTTCCAATTTCTCAAAAATGGAAAACTTCAATTCTTCAAAGCTAAAGAAAAGTTTGTCTCAAAACTCAGAGTTCCAACTCCAAAACTGAAAAATTCTATATTATGAAAACTAATACTAAACTAAATATTCAAAAATGTATTTATAGTCGCCAACAATATGATGTTAAGGACCATTCGGAGCAGTAAGTCGGGCTCACCGATCAACTCGACGATCCAGCCTTTGACCAAGTTCATCGCCTTTCTGCTTTGGCCTTCAGCATCGTAAAGTTCTGTAACTTTGGGCGATCCAATACTGCATTGCAGAACCATTCGGTGACACGCCGACTGCTCCTTTGTCTCGCCGACTTGATTTTCTCCTTCACGGCTTGGTACACTGGAACTTTAGGTGAGGTAATAGCTACTTGGTGACTCGCCCAATGGATTAGGCGATCAACATACCTTCTTTTATTTGTTCTTTCAGTTGCCTTGTTCCTTTTTGCCCATTAGTGTCCATGCTTTGTTCCTAAATCCAAATACTTGGAAATCAATGATTTTACATCAGTTATTGGCACAAAATAAGTATTTGAGGACACTAAATATATTCACATAAAGCCCTAAGTGAATCCAAATCGTGGACTCATCAACAATATGTGCCAACTAGTCACTTACCCTGATGCTTTCGTCCACACCTTGAATAAGTATATCTAGCAACATAAGAACCACTACCATTTCCTCCTTGAGGTTTAGAGTTGGAAACCCTTTCTTTGTTAAATGTTAGATCACTAGAAGAGCCTTGGTTGGAAAACCTTTGTTTGAACCTTGGTCGACCTTGTCCATGGGAATTAGCATTGGAGAAATTCCCATCATTGGTCCTTGCTCTCTTCACCTCCCTATTCTTTTCTTGGAGTTTCTAATCCTCTATTTGTTGGGCATACACCATAAGACGTGAGATATCCATATCGTGATGGTAAATTTTCATGTGACATTCTTTTCTTACCAATTTAGACACACCCGTCAAATACCTACTCATCATATCCCTTAAATCCGCCACCATAGTCGGAGCATACTTGGACAATTGAGTAAACTTTAGAGAATACTCTATCACACTCATACCTCCTTGAAAAATATTAATGAACTCTTTCACCTTAGTTTCCCTCAACTCTCGGGGAAAGAACCTATCAAGAAACACATATTTAAATGCTTCCAACTCTATGGGACCCACTCCTACCAACCTACCATTCTTCCATTGATTTACCATACTTGAGCAAAACTTTTCAATTGGTAAGCGGCAAACTCTGATTTCTCTACCAAAGTCACCACCATGATATCAAGTACATTATAAACCTCTTCCAGAAATTCTTGATGATCCTCTTCTACTTTGGAGCCATGAAACTTGGGGGGGTGGGGGTTCATTCCTGAAAAATCCCTCACTCTAGAAGCTGTGAAATTCATATTAGGGTTCACATGAGTCATAACATCTCTGTTGGCCTGAGGCATCACCGCTTGAGCTTGGGTTGTCAAAGCTTGGGCCAATATTTGGAAAGTCGACCTATGCTCCACATCTGACATAATCGAAGGATTAATCGGAGCTTGAGGAACCTGAGGAGGAGCTCCTTCATTCACATTGTATTCCTCAATCCTTTTTGCAAATTCCCTTCGAGTAGTCACATCATGTTGACCATCAAGTAAGGATTAGAAGAAATACCTTATAGAGTTAAACTCTTTCGCACGACTTAAGAGTAATGAAAGAATTGGAATTTCCTAATCATCTTGTAGCCTCTTATACATAAATGTGGCACGCTTCAAACTCATGAACAAGACTCTACTAGACATGGCTTATGAGACATCATCCTAGAATCATTCTAAACCATGTGCTCTGATTACCAAGTTTGTCACTGTAACACTCCGTAAACTAGTAGGCTAAACTATAGCTAAACATAAGGATTAGAATTGTAAAATGACTCCCCGTAACTTTGTAAACCATATAGGGATGTAATAGAGGCAACAAGAGTCAAGGCCAAAGAGCATGTGACAAGGCAAAGGGCCAAAGCCAAAGCCAAAGGCGAAGGCTGCCCCAACCTTGGAGTACACTGCCCCAACTTCACGATCGCCACTATGGCCAGTGGTCTTAACTACGGCTCGTGGGGGGACTCATGGAGTTACCTTGGCCATTGAGGGGTGGCAACCAAGTGGCCTAGCAACTGCCTCAAGGTCCACAAGAAGGACCACGGCCAGTGGTCTTGACCACGGCTCGTGGAGATGCCTTGGGCTTGTAACCTTAAAGGCACAAGGTGCCTAGCTACTGCCTCAAGACCACAAGAGGGACCACGACACATGGTTAACTCCACAGCTCATGGAGCCCTTCGTGGAGTTACCTTGGGTGTGGAAGCTTATGGTACCAATTGCCTATCTACTGCCTCAAGACCACAGATGGGACCACGGCTCGTGGTCATGACTACAGCTCGTGGAGCCCATCGTGGTCCCTGGCAGCCCACTTAAAATGAGGGGCATTTTAGGAACTTCATGTTTTAAGTCCTATTGAAGTGGAGTCATTTGGGGGGTATTTAGGGTCACTATATAAGTTACTTTTAAGTCAAAATTCACCCAACTACGTAATTTTTCGCAAACACCCAAATCAAAATCAAAAGTTCATCTTCCTCGCAATATTTCTCTCTCTAAAACTCAAAGAAGAAGAAGAGTAGAATTATACCTAGGGTTTGAAGAAATCAAGGCTTTTCCCTCAAATTCTCTGAAGATTCATCATCAAGGTATGGTAGATTTTCATATATGGAGAGAATTCCTCCATAGAGTCCCTGCAATGTCTTCTATTACAA
Organism: Solanum lignicaule; assembly: GCA_029582545.1. Taxonomy (NCBI): domain Eukaryota; kingdom Viridiplantae; phylum Streptophyta; class Magnoliopsida; order Solanales; family Solanaceae; genus Solanum; species Solanum lignicaule. The sequence continues at coordinate 31,505 of JAJOOF010009446.1, forward strand.
ATCTAGAAATCCCAAAAGCTAGGGTTTTACTCTAATGTCATGGGTTCCTTTCAAAAACATTTTCGATGATTGTTTCTTGATGGATTATGATTGAATTAATGATTCCTTGTTGATTAATTATGAAATCCCCCCAAGAACCCATGAATTCCCCATATTACTAAATTGTGACCTTGTGATGTGGGTTGATTGATTGTAGAAGCATCTGAAGAGAGTATGTCTAGAATGATTGAATTAATTGAATTATGTTATTATTCATATCTAATGTAGTAATTCTAGATATGTTGGTTGAATATGATTCATGGTCCTTGAAGGGCAAAACATGAGAATTGTAGATGATTATGATGACTATGCATGTGTTCTAAGATTACATTGAGAGTGAAGATCTTATGACTATGATGTAAATGTGGTATACATGAAAGGTCATTATCCCATATACCCTTACACATGACTATGTATGAAATGTCTAGGACTATGGTAATCTTGTTGTGTTGATTGAAAGGCTATTCTCATGAAAACACTATGAACATGATGTGAAAGGTTTACTCACATAATAATGATTCTAAGGTTGAAAGGGCTATTCTCACCAATTGAATCTATGAGCTATCATGATACCATGTTGGTTTGAGTGCTAGGGCACTCTTCCATAAACATGAACTTAAGTACAGACTTAATGTGAACTTAAAGGGAATTATGCTTAGCACCGTGTGGATATGAAAATGAGATGAAATATTTTACGTCAGTTAGTCCAGCTTTCCAAATAGGTTTCTTATACGATAGGTAGTCCGGGTTCCAAAAATAGTTATCTCATGAGATAGAAACCTTTTACGTCAGAAGTCCAGGTTCCCAAAATAGTTATCACATGAGATGGAAACCTTTGCATCAGAAGTTTGGGTTTCCAGAATCAACCTCTTTAACCCGTAACTATGTGCCCACATAAGTTTTTAGCTAATGCATCCACCTAAGCTAACAATCTCTAGTTCTACCTTAGGTAAGTAGGACACCTTTTTTCAGTGCGGGGGCATGACACCGGATTCCATGTAGCTAACATGGTCTATGTCGGTTAAGTCTATTTTCCCTACATGAAAATAATATGACCTATGATAAGAACATGAACATGAACTATATCTTATGGCTTATCAAGAAGCTCTACTTTGTATGAGTGTGGTTATGGGACTTCATTCATGCATTGCACAAGTTGGCTTTAAGAGTGGTTGTGGTGTGTTTCTCTTATGCTGTGAAAATGATGAATTATGCATGTTTAATGTGGATTGTTGCTATGAGTAGCCTTCCTTGATAAGAGTTAGTGAATATGAATGTTTGCTTGTCTATGAATATTGATTATGGTGAGGTCAAAGCATTATATGTTTGATGTTTGTACCCTAAAAGTGGTACTTAGTATTGGATAAGATTCTGGGATATTATCTATGCATTGCACAAGTATAGTTTAGGGTTGCTTATGAGATGGTTCGACTTATGTATTTACACTAATGTGCATGATGTCTCTTGAATTGATAAAGTGCATGGTTTCAACTTAAATGTCCCTTTTTAGCATGTTTTCAAGGATTCTATGCATGGCCATCATACTTAGTGTATTTTTCTACTAACCCATATTTTCTACATTTTTCTATAAGTGTATGGGCTGGTTGTTGAAGTGTGCTATTCCTATTGTTCAAAGTTTGGATTGATTCTCTCCACGCTTTTGGTGAGTCCTCATGGTTCGAGGATGGAAGTTGTCCATTTCTAGTTTCTTTCTTACTTTCTCTTTTCATACTATGTTGAAAAGTGTTGTGACCTTTATTGATACTCGATTGTATTACATGGCTTATTGAGATAATGTCTAGACTTCCATTTGATGTTATGAAAGACTTCGATTGTAAAAGTATTGAAATTCCGCATCATTTCTATTACTTATGTTATGATATGCTAAGGGATTGTATAAGACCCCTTTGGGGTTGAGTACGCTATGTTACATCTAGGGGGTACCTTTGGGTCGTGACGAACTTGATAATCAGAGCATAAGGTTTAGAATGATTCTAGGATGATGTCTTATAAGCCATGTCTAGTTGAGTCTTATTTATGAGTGTGAAGCGCGCCACGTATATGAATGAGAGCCTATAAGATGATTAGGTAATTTTACTTCTTTCATTACTCTTTAGTCGTGCCTTAGAGTTTTGACTCTATAAAGTTCTTTTCCTAACCCTGCTGTTATGTCATCAGGAAATGAATACAATTAGGGCGAACACAAGAAGAAGGGAAAATGAGATTGTGAATGAGGTAGTTCCTCCCTTAGATCCCCAAGATCCTCAAGCTCCTATTGATATGGGGCCTATGACAAATGTTGAAATAAGGTTGCCTCTCCAAATTTTGACCCAAGTCGTGATGGCCCAAACAAATACGGATACTAGGACTCATGTGAATTCGGCCGCTTCAAGGATTAGGGACTTTTCTAGAATGAATCCTCCCGAGTTCCATGGCTCCAAAGTGGGATAGGATCCTCAAGAATTTGTGGAAGAGGTTTACAAAATTCTCGATGTCATGGGAGTGAGTTCGGTAGAGAAAGTAGAGTTGGCGGCTTATCGATTGAAAAGTGTTGCTCAAATTTGGTATGAATAATGGAGGGGTGAGAGACCCGTAGGAGCTGGCCTGGTAGATTGGGAATTTTTTAAGTCAGTCTTTCTTGATAGGTTCTTTCCCATAGAGTTGAGGGAATGAAAAACTACAAGAGTTCATAAATCTTCAACAAGGGGGTATGAGTGTGAAAGAGTATGCTCTAAAATTCACCCAACTATCCAAGTATGCCCCAACCTTAGTGGCGGATTCGAGGGCCAAGATGAATAAATTGTGATGGGGGTGTCCGACTTGGTAGTCAATGAATGGTGTTCGGCAATACTTATCCCAAGTATGAATATTTCAAGCATTATGGTCCATGCCGAACAAATTGAAGAACAAAAGCTCAAGCAAAGGAATAGGGAAGTGAAGAGAGCAAGGACAGATGATGGGATGTTTTCCAAGGGTAAATCCGAGGGTCAAGGTCGATCATGGTTCAAGTGAAGGTTCTCCAACCAAGGCTCTTCTAGTGCTCGAAGGGTCAACAAAGATAGGGTGTGTAACCCTAAGCCACAAGGAGGCAATAGTGGTGGATCTTCTATGGTTGTCCCATGCTTAAGGCTCAAATAATAGAGGGCAAGCAAGTTCCTCCTAGCGGTTGAAATTCTGATGATCCCAAGAAAAACTGCTTCTATGCTATCCCAACCCGAGGTGACCAAGAGAGTTCCCCAGATGTAGTGATCGGTATGTTAAAAGTTTTTCTTACTGATGTGTATGTATTTTTGGATCCCGGTGCTACTTTATCTTTTGTGATGCCTTAGGTGGCGATGAGGTTTGATGTTGCTCCGAAAGAATTATTAGAGCCTTTTTCGGTTTCTACCCCGGTTGGTGACTACGTGGTGGCTAAGAGGGTGTGTAAAAGATGTCTCATTTCCTTGTCCCATAGAATTACTCTTGTTGACTTGGAAGAACTTGACATGTTAGATTTTGATGCGATTCTTGGTATGGATTGGTTGCATGCATTTTATGCCTCTATAGATTGTAGAACACGGGTGGTTAAGTTCCAATTTCCAAATTAGCCTATTTTAGACTGGAAGAGGGGAAACTCTATGCCGAGGAGTCAATTTGTTTCTTGTTTAAAACTTAGAAAGATTATCTCCAAGGGGTGTATTTATCATCTTGTTAGGGTGAAGGATGTTTAATCTGAAACCTCTCCTCTAGAGTCGGTTCCGATAGTGAATCAATTTCTGGAAGTTTTTCCTGATGATTGCCTAGTATTCCTCTCGAACGGGAAATAGATTTTGGTATTGAACTTATTTCGTATACGTAACATATCTCCATTCCTCCTTATAGAATGTCTCTGACGGAGTTAAAGGAGTTGAAAGAGCAACTAAAGGATTTGCTAGAGAAGGGCTTTATTCAACCGAGTATCTCTCCATGGGGTGCTCCGATATTGTTTGTTAGAAAGAAGGATGGGTCTCTTAGAATGTGCATCGACCATAAAGAATAAGTATCCTCTTCCAAGAATAGATGAATTGTTTGATCAACTCCAAGGGGCTAGTTACTTCTCGAAAATTGACCTTCGTTCAGGATATCACCAATTAAGGGTGAGAGGGGTTGACATTCTCAAGACGGCTTTTCGAACTAGGTATGGGAACTATGAATTCCTTGTGTGTCATTTGACTTAACTAATGCCCCAGCGGCATTCATGGACTTAATGAATAGGGTTTTTCACCAATATCAAGACATGTTTGTGATAGTGTTTATCGGCGATATTTTGATCTATTGTAGGAGTGAGAATGACCATATGGACCATTTGAGAATTGTGTCGCAAGTCCTCCAGGATCATCAACTTTTCACAAAGTTTAGCAAATGCAAATTTTGGCTAAGGTCCATAGCATTCCTAGGTCACATTGTGTCAGGCAAGTGTATAGAGGTAGATCCAAAGAAGATGGAAGCGGTCAAGAGTTGGGTTTTCCTCTATTGCTTCTCCTTTGATAGTCTTGACTCAAAAGAAAACTAAGTTTGTGTGGTCCAAAACTTGTGAGAAAAGTTTCCAAGAATTGAAAGATAGGCTTACTTTCGTTCCGATGTTGACCTTACCGGAGGGTACCGAGGATTTTATTGAATATTGTGACACCTCTTGAGTGGATTTGAGATGTGTCCTCATGCAACATAGGAAAGTGATTGCCCATGCCTCAAGGCAACTCAAGGTACATGAGAAGAACTATCCGACCCATGATCTCGAATAAGCAGCGGTAGTGTTTGCTTTGAAAATATGGAGACATTACTTATATAGGGCCCATGTGGATGATTTCACCTATCACAAGAGTCTGTAATATGTATTTACTCAAAAAGACTTAAATATTCGACAAAGAAGGTGGTTAGAACTCTTGAAAGATTATGACATGAGCATCCTATGTCACCCCGACAAAGCTAATGTGGTAGCGGATACCCTTAGTCAATTGTCCATGGGTAGTGTGGCTCAAGTTGAGGATAGGAAGAAAGAATTGGGTCGTGATGTGCATAGGTTGGCCTGGTTAGGTGTTCAACTAGTGGATTCGACCAAGGGTGGTGTCACGGTCCACAATAGTTCCTAATTGTCCTTTTTGATGGATGTTAAGGCAAAGCAAGATCTTGATCCTATACTAGTTGAGTTGAAAAATTCGGTACTCAAAAAGTCTATTGAGGCTTTCTCCCAAGGGGGAGATGGGGTGATTAGGTACCAAGGTCATTTATGTGTTTCGTATGTTGATGGCTTGAGAGAGAAAATTTTAGAAGAAGCTCATGGTTGAGGTATTCTATTCATTCGGGAGCCACTAAGATGTATCGTAATCTACGGGAAATATATTGGTGGAATGGTATGAAGAAGGATCTAGCAGGTTTTGTAGCCAAGTGTCCAATTTCCTAAAAATTTAAGGTCGAGCACCTAAGGCTGGGAGGCTTGTCCCAAGAGATAGATATTCCCACTTGGAAGTCGGAGGATGTGAACATGGATTTCATTGTGGGATTGCCTCATACTCGAAGGCAACATGATTCTATTTGGGTCATCATAGATAGAATGACAAAATCAGCACACTTCATTCCCGTCAAGGTTTCTATTTCGGCAGAAGACTATGCCAAGTTGTATATCAAGGAGATAGTGAAGTTGCATGGGGTTCCTTTATCTATTATTTCGGATCAGAGTACTCAATTTACTTCGTACTTTTGGAAATCATTCCAAAAAGGGCTTGGTACTAAGGTTAAGCTTAGAATGGCTTTTCATCCCTAAACTGATAGGCAAGCAGAACGTACCATCCAAACCTTAGAGGATTGTTAAGAGCATGTGTTATAGACTTCAAGGGTAATTGGGATGACCATCTACCATTGATAGAATTTGCCTACAACAATATTTACCACTCAAGTATTGCCATGGCTCCTTTTGAAGCCTTGTATGGTAGGAGATGTAGGTCTCCGGTTGGTTGGTTTGAAGTAGGTGAAATTACTCTAATTGGTCCCGAACTAGTTTATGAGGCCATTCAGAAAGTCTGACTCATTAGAGAGAGGTTGAGGATGGCCCAAAGTCGACAAAAGTCTTATGCCGATATTAGAAGAAGGGATCTAGAATTTGAAGTTAATGATTGGGTCTACCTGAAAACCTCACCTATGAAAGGTGTGATGAGGTTTGGCAAGAAGGGGAAACTTAGTCCCCGGTATGTAGGCCCATAACAAATCTTAAAACATGTCAGGAAAATTGCATATGAGTTACACTTGCCAAATGAGTTGGCTCCGGTTCACCCAGTATTTCATGTTTCCATGCTTAAGAAGTGCATTGGACATCCGGTATCCATTATCCCCTTAGAAGCGTTGGGGGTTGATGAGAGTCTATCATATGCGGATGTTCCAGTAGAAATCTTGGACCGACAAGTTAAAAGGCTGAGAAACAATGAAATAGCTTCCGCAAAGGTTTTATGAAGGAATCATTTAGTTGAGGGTGCTACTTGGGAGGCTGAGGCTGATACGAAGTCCTGCTATCCTCATCTTTTTCCTTCTACTCCTATTCAAGCTTGAGGTAAGTAGTTCCTCTTGAATTTCTAGTTTTGGGAGTCATGTGTATTATATGTGCTTTCCATGATTTCCTTATCTTATGCATGTTCTTGATGATATTCATGTTTGGTAACAAAATAATTTTTCATCATTTAAGTGTTCCTCATGTTGTCGTGCATTGTAGTATGATGTTGCATATTTGACTTCCTGAGATGGGATGATGAACATTCTTTATTATGTTTTGATGAAAGGTCACATTGGCTCCATAATGTTGTGTTGAGCATGCTTTTAGTTGGAGAAGGTAGCTCCTCCTATGATTATGTGAAATGATGACTTTTGTGCATAATGGGTTGTGGATGTAGCTCCTACTTCCGTGTGTTGCATTAATTGTCATTGAGATGGAGTTGAGGTTTCCTCCTTTGAATGGTACATTATTTTGAAGTTTCATGCATGATGGGCTGCTAGTATTGAGTTTTTAATTTTGTAGGGTGTCTAGATAATCATTCGAGGACGAATGTTCCCAAGAGGGAGATAATGTAACACTCCGGAAACTAGTAGGCTAAACTAGAGCTAAACGTAAGGGTTAGAATCGTAAAATAAGTCCCCGTAACTTAGTAAATCATCTAGGGTTGTAATAGGGGCTACAAGAGTCAAGGCCAAAGGGCATGTGCCAAGACAAAGGGGCAAAGCCAAAGCCAAAGGCCAAGGCTGCCCCAACCTTGGAGTACACTGCCCTAACTTCACGACCGCCACTACTGCCAGTGGCCTTAACCACAGCTCGTGGGGAGACTCATGGAGTTGCCTTGGCCATTGAGTGGTGGAAATCAAGTGGCCTAGCAACTGTCTCAAGGTCAATGAGAGGGACCACGACCAGTGGTCTTGACCACAGCTCGGGAGCCTTACATGGAGATGTGTTGGGCTTGTGAGCTTAAGGGCACAAGGTACCTAGCCACTGCCTCAAGACCACGTAAGGGACCACTGCTAGTAGAGCCCCTCGTGGAGTTTCCTTGGGCGTGGAAGCTTATGGCACCAATTGCCTAGCTACTGCCTCAAGACCACGGATGTGACCACGGCTTAGGTCATGTCCACGGCTCGTGGAGCCCATCGTGGTCCCTGGCAGCCTACTTAAAATGAAGGGCATTTTAGGGACTTCACGTTTTAAGTCCTATTGAAGTGGAGTTGTTTTGGGTGTATTTAGGGTCACTATATAAGTTGTTTTTAAGTAAAAATTCACCCAAACTAAGTCATTTTTCATAAACACCCAAATCAAAATCAAAAGTTCATATTCCTCACAATATTTCTCTCTCTAAACCTCAAAGAAGAGTAGAATTGGAGCTAGGGTTTGCAGAAATCAAGGCTTTTTCCTCAAATTCTCTGAAGATTCATCATCAAGGTATGGTAACTTTTCATCTATGTAGAGAATTCCTCCATACAGTCCCTTCAAAGTCTTCTATTTCAAATCTAGAAATCCCAAAAGCTTGGATTTTACCCTAATGTCATGGGTTCCTTTCAAAAACGTCTTTTATGATTGTTTTATGATGGATTATGATTGAATTGATGATTCCTTTTTGATTTATGATGAAATCCCCATAAGAACCCACCCATGAATTCCCCATATTACTAAATTGTGACTTCGTGATGTGGATTGTTTAATTATAGAAGCATGTGAAGAGAGTATGTCTAGAATGATTGAGTTAATTGAATCATATTATTATTCATATGTAATGTAGTAATTCTAGATGTGTTGGTTGAATGTGATTCATGGTCTTTGAAGGGAAAAACATGAGAATTGTACAGGATTGTGATGATTATGCATGTGTTCTAAGATTACCTTGAGAGTGAAGATCCTATGCCTATGAAGTAAATGTATTATTGATGAAATTAAAAATTAAAAATTCCTATTTTGGTCTTCCATGATTTAAAATTAAAAATTCTTTAACATTACCCCACTTATATGGGATCGTCGGTTTGCCAATCCCTACTGGCGAGACACTGGTTCAACGTAGATGCAAAAAAATCTTGCCACTACACAATTTTGCATCAGCCCTTCGAGAGGTGGTGTAAATTTTTCAACCACTAATTTGCATATCTAGCTTAGGTTCATGTATTTCTTATTAGTTGATTGTTTCATACCTATGTTACTGGAGTTGTACGATTTCTATTCATTGTTTCACAAGTCTGCTATTGATGGCCATGATGACCAATTTTTCATCATTTTCACTTGGTATCTTTTCACATCCCTAAAAAACACACCAGAAACAACTAAAATGAAGTAAAAGATATAAAAGAAAACTAGGTCTCCTCCTAAGAAGCACTCGATTTAACATCTTGGCACGGTATAAGTACTTCAAAATCAACAAATATCCAATGATACTTCATATTCTCATGGATTATCAACTAACTCATCCATGGACTCAGTCATGGAAACCATTCTATAATCATCAGATGGTTTCATATGAGTGCACATAGTACATGTAACCACATCTTATCCAACTCAAAATTTGAGCTCTCCTGGCTCAACATTGAGTAGTGCTCCTAACGTGGCAAGAAATGGTCAGCCTAAAATAATTGGCAACACAACATCCACATCGCAATCTAGCACTACCAAATCGGCCAGGCGAATTAATTAATCTACTTTGACTAGAATGTCAAATGGTATACCCATCGACTTCTTGATAGAGCAAACTTCCATGAGCAACATCATTTGAGTGGGCTTAGGATTCCCATGACCCATATTCTTGAACATCATAAGGTTCATCAAGTTGATACTTTCCCCTAGGTCACACAATGCTTCGTCAAACTTGTGTATCCCAATGGTAAAAGGATGATAATCACTCCCCGATAATCTCTTTTTGGGGACAAATTGTTGGCCATCACTGTACTTTAATGATGGAAAACTTCAATTCTAACCACATCAATCACTCTCCTCTTCTTTAGCAACTCCTTGATAAATTTTGAATAGACTCGCGTTTGCAAAAGAGCATCAACAAGCAGTATGTTAACGCACAATTTGCTGAATAGATTAACAAACCTTTTTAATTGGTTGTACAACTTCCTATTAAAGAATATTTGAGGATTCAGAGAGGGACATATAGGAACATCTCCCTTAGTAGATTTATTCAATTTTATTTGTTTAGCATTAAATCACCACACTAAGAGGATCACCCTCCTTTTCTTCATCAGTAATTACATTCTCCTTATTCACTAGGTCTTCATCAACAATAGTTCGGGCGGGTGAAATAAGTTTCACCCCGCCATCTACTTTATCAATCTCCACATTCATAGGAAAAAACATGACATCATCAATCATATTACCACTCCTAGGAACTATTGTTATACAATGACCATTATTTTCTGAATTTGAGAGACTGTCACTAGGGAGCGTACCTTTGGCTCTCAGATTAATTTGGGCCGATAATTGATTCATTTGAGTCTCCAAGTGTTTGATTGAAGCGGAGTGAGAGCTAACAGTTTGGGTTGGATTAGACACATAGAATTTGAGCTCCTTAATCTTATCATTTATAGACTCTACAGTTATTAACACACGGCTTAACATGTATTGAATCTTTGAACATGTTGGATCAATCACACTTGTTTAATTATGAGTAACATTATATATAGGTGGATGTACATATCGTTCACCACAAGAAGTATTTGAACCTTGAGGTAACCCATAAAGCCATGTGGTGGCTTCCCGGGTCAATAAGAATTGGAACAACCTTGGCCTAATTGATTCTGGGCAATACTTCTCAATTTTAAGGGAATGCACACCCCAAGAAAGTTGTGAAGATGTTAGTTCACGTCTGCCACTACTTTCCCTCGAAACAACCCTTTCATTTGAAGGAGGTGCAACATTGTACTAGTAATTTAGAAAGCCTCGTTCGCTACCATAGATGGTAGGAGAATGAGTCTCATTGCACCAAACTTGATGGAATCATCATCCTCCTAATTGGTGAACCCGACCACACTTACATTGTCATCCCCGTGGCGTGGCTCATCTTGGCTCTATTCTTTGCAACAACCAACAACAAAACAAGGAGTAAAAAGAACACAAAATGCATGAATGATTGAATCTTCAAATAATTTTAAGGTTATCGCTATCCAGTTCCTAACCTTTGTTTTACTAATGATCAACTATGTTTTATTTTATGACATAAATGGTCATATGCAACACAAAATGCATGAAAGATTGAATCTACAAATCAATTTAAGGCTATCACTAGCCAGCCCCTAGCAATTTCATACAAAATCTCAACCATGTCTTATTTTAAGTCATAAATGGTCATATGAAAAATAATACCCAACTATTAGGTTGAGGTCGAATCCACAAAGACCGGAAGGGAGGTTTATGCTTAAATAGTTTTACAGATCCCAAACAAACTAGCCTAATGTATTCTTAAATAATATTACATATATATACATATATATACATATATATACATATATATGTATATATATGTATATATATATATATATATATATATATATTCTATCAAAGTTGGAAATGACTAGGGGTGTGTGTATGATGAGTCCACAAATTGGACTCATTTAGGGTTATATTTAAATAGAAATTGTGTCCTCAAATGCTTATTTTATCTCAATATCTGATGAAAACCCTTAAGTTTCAGGTATTTGAAATTAGAAGGAAAGCATGGACACTACGTTGCAAAAAGGAATGAAGAGGCTCAAAAGAACGAAGAAATGAAGGCTTGAAGATCGACAAGTGCACTTGGTGAGTAACCGAAGGATCTTACTTCACCTTTTGTTTCAGTGTGCTGAGCCCTGAAGGAAAGGATCAAGTCGGCGGAAAAACGAAGCAGTCGGCGCATCGCCGAGAATTTCCGCAAAGCAGTACCATGTCGCCCAATGACCAAGATCACGACGATGCTAAAGGATGGTGCAAGACGACAATGAACTACACCAAAAGGCGAATCACCGAGTTGATCGGCGATTCTGATTAACGACGCCGAATCATCTGCTGCAACACAAATCTGTAGAAATTATAAATACTAGTTAGAGTTGTATTTTTAAGGGTCGAACAATTATTATAATTTTCATATAGAATATTAATTCTTGATATTTTTTCTTTGAGTTTGAGAGGTTTTTGAAAACTTGAAGAAGAAGAGGGTTTCATCTCCAAGGATTTGGACTTGGGTCTCTTGGATTCTTCATTCTTGGCAAGTAACAAGACTTAAATCTTCATACCCATTTGAATGCAAGATCATTTAGGTATAAATTTATATCTCTTGATGTGTGGCTAAAATCCCCAATTCTTTGGGTGTGATTTAGTGAATATGGGTTGAGATAATTGTTGGGTCTTGCTTGGTGATACTCTATTCGTAGTTTAAATGTGATTTTGTTTAGTGGTTTTGGATGAATTTAATAAATTTGTAGTTGCAAATACAAGTTTATTTATGCATTTTTGGCCTGCGAGAGAGAGAGGTCATAAAACTAAGACCACTAAATTGATGACCAGTGTGAGTGGGTCGACATGAGGTTCAGCTCGAGAGAGTGAACCCTAGTCCCATGGCCACGCACTCAGCTCGAGAGAGTGAGAGGGTTAAGGCGTAGGCTGGTCTTCATGCGGCAAGTGGGTTTCTGAGAGTAACGCATTTGAAACGATGTAAGTTGCTCGAGAGAGAGCTTATCCCCCTTAAAGTCTAGCTTAGTCACAATTATTCTATGAATTTTCTATCGAAAGCATGTACCCAATAATCTAGCTTAACCCATAATCCCGTCACATCCCAAGGATCCCCTGTCATTACTTAGAAATCCTTGTTTATTTTGTTGGTTTTACTTACTTGTGACAAAAACCCCATGGTTAATTGACACTCTTGTGTCCCATTTTAATTTACAATGTTTTTAGTCGTTAATGTCTTTAGCTACGAGACTAGTTGGAATTAAATTTTATTTTTCTATTAATTCTCAAAACTACTCCTTTGGGAATGATCCCAACCCTTGGTTGGGTTATTATACTATTGCACGATCGTATACACTTGCATCGGAAGTTGTGTCCTTGATTATGAAAACATCAGTGTATTGTGATAGAGCTTCAACACAATACTCAAAGATTAATTAATTCCATATTGGTTAATAAATGGATAATGTTTGATCTAGATTACCTTCGATATTATATCAAATTGTCAAACATATATCCCTTAGATTCTCTCAAATTCAAATACCCTTTGCAACGAAACACGTCCATACATTGCTTGAGTGGATAGACTATTTGATGAGTGCTAGATTAACACTAATTTGAGACATATTTCTCTCAACAATTAGTGTCCTCAATGCCTAAGTGTTTTCTATTCTAGTGATATTTTGATTATTTTCATTATGTGAAGGCTAAAGGACAAGGCAAGGAATAATGTTTGGAAGAATGACCCAAAATATAAAAATAAATGTAAACTTTATATTGTTGATCATCTAGCAAGATGGGCAGATCACCAAATGAGCTTGACCTCACCCGAATTGACAGTGCAAAACACTTGAATTTATTGAGGCTGATCGGCAAACAAAAATAGAAATGGTGATGCACTGAATGAGAAAGACTAACATTCTGACCATCGCTAAAAGTGACAATACAAGGAGAAAATGGAAGGCTTAAAAGGCGAACAACGGTGGTACTCAACGATTCCAAAAGTGAAATGCAGACTTGAACAAGCTCATCGACTGAGGTTCAAACACTTGAAACCTAGAGAAAGAGAAAGGTGAACTAAGGAGCAGTTAGTGATCCGTCTACTATGATCGGCGAACCAAACTAATGTCGCCCAATGGGTCACGCATTGAGTTTTGGGCCAATTTTTGAGAAAATTATAAATAGCCTAAAGGAAAAAAGAAAAAGAGAGTTGGGAAAAAAATTTGAAGATTTATAAAGTTTTGAACAATAGTTAGAGAGAGAAACAATTTGCCTTGTGAATAATACTTTCTAGTTTTTTGGGTTTTTCAAATTTGTTCTTGAAATTGATTAACTGAAGTTGAATTCAAAGTAGGTCTGCTTGTAATAGCTTAATTTTATGTTACCCGTGGCTACTTTCATGAAAGATATAATTTCTTTACTCTTTATGATGGTTGGCTAAACCCCAAGTTTGGGTTGGGTATTGATTTAATGTAGTGGATGTTGTGTTATTCAATATTTTTCTTTTGTTCATGCATGGACTTGGACTACTTAGCATGATATTAACATATGGATTAAGGTTTCAAACTTAATTCCTACTTCTGATCTCTTATTATTGCTCGAAAGAGATTGATTGAAGTGGTTAATTAGTCTTATACTTGCAATTTAATTTTGATGTCTGTAATGTCCTTGAAAATAGAGGTTATAGGTCGAATCTATTGTCCTAATTGTTGCATCGAAAGAAAGAATATTGTAAGGTATTGGATTATTTAATAGATTACATAGATGAGACCAAAAATATTTTCTATGATATGATGCTTTGAGATCGAAAGTGGATTAATGTCATTGAAGATGAATCATCCTATCCATGAATGATCATCACTATAAAGCAACACAACCACCCCTATGTGACATTGATTTCCAATCCCCACACCGCCAGATTACTTGGTACTTATTTGAATTTCTAAAATCTTGGTTTAATTGTGACTTGTGACAACAAACTCCTCTTCTTAAATTTAGTTGAATGATCTACCCACTTGTTTTATATAAGTAAATGAATGAATTTCTATTCCAAATTTCCAAATAGAACTCCTAGACTTGTATCATTCTCTATAGTATTCAAACCAGATTCTTAGTTGGGTATTTTTATTGACGATGGCCGCTTACTCTTTTAATTGGTTTTTAAAAGTAGTATGAGCGTTATTAAAAATGGTGTTGATGTCGTGGAGTGATGGCTAGAAATTCCATTTGAGAAATTAGTTTGTAAATTTGTTTAGTTGTAGTAGATTGTTGCTTGGTGTTGTGGTTTGCTGATATGCATGTTTAGGAAATAAGTGACCACGGTAGTAACAATGACAGTCACTGCGTGCAAAATAACAACATGGGTGATTTGAATAATATGCATGTGTACATCATTTAAACCACGGGAGCCATCTGGATACCTCCCACAGCTGGGAGGGCAGTTTTTCATGTAACCGGAACAATGTTGCAATTGGAATGTTTGGGGTTTTAGTTCATGAGGATACCCATGAACACCTTTGAAACTTTGTGGATGTGTGTGGGCCATTTGTGTTTAAAATAATCTCAGAAGAGTCTGTGAGGTTGACGTTATTCCCGTTCTCTTTGACGGGTAAAGGGCCAAGATGGTTGGCAGAATTTTCAAAGGAGTCTATCACTTCTTGGGATGAGTTGAATGATGTTTTTTGAGAGATTCTTTCCCCCATCAAAGAGGGTTAAACTTCGAACTCAAATCCAAATTTCAAGTGAATTGGAGGTGAACCTCTATATAAGACTTGGTTGCAGCTCAAGAAACTACTTTTGCAATGTCCAATACATGGTGTTCCGAAGAATTTGCTGCTGAAATACTTCTATTGCAGCCTTAATTCAGTCAATAAAGGTGTGGCTTATCAGGTACTCCAAGGAGGATTAATGAAACAACCATATGAGCTAGCAACATTATTTTTAGACGACATGAAAAAGGTTAACTAAGCATGTAATAGTAGAAAAGATCAATGTCTACTCTACAAGTGAGAATGCGCAGAGAATAAATTGAATAGGACAATGAACAAGATAAAAACATAGCTAAAATGATGAAACAACTCGATTTATTGTCTAAACATGCCATGGGAGGTGGACTTAGATCGGTGGGTGCGGTAGGAACAAGTAGTGGGCAGTGTCTGGATGATGGAAAGTTTAAGGCATTATAAAGTGAAAAAGTCAATACTTGGGAAACCAAATGGAGGATTCTCACCCAAATTACCAACAACAAGGTGGGAACCAAGGAGCGAGATAGTAGTTGGAAAGAGTGGAGAGGTAATTAGAGAGAAAAGAAGGTTGAAAATGATAGATATATTTCCTCCCCATGATCGTCCATTCCCAAAAAATCAAGCTGGTCCAAAAGGAAACCGAACCAAGGAAATGATCACAAGGATCTTCAATAAGGTTGACGGATCCAACAAAGTGTTGAAAGAATGAAAAAATGATTTCTCCACCTTATCTCAGACACTAACCTCTCGGTTGGTGTATATCAAACTGTTCGAAACTCAGATGTGTCAGAGTGCCACTCATCTCACTCCAAGGCGAAAGAGAATGTTGCCTAGCAATACCGTCCCAAATCCCGAAAATGAATGTTGAGGAAATTAGAATTATCTCCTGCCACTATGTAAATTAAGGCACTTCTTTGGAGGCAACCCATCTCTTTACTTTTATTTTATTGCTTTCATTAACCTATGTTGTGAGTGCAGGTTGAAAAAAGTCAAAGTGTTTGAAAGGGGATCAATAGGTGATGCCTAAACCATAACGGTGATCCACCAAAGACATTGTGCGGACTCATTCTTATCCACCATGTGAGATGAAAAATGAGAAAAAGTGTATTGTCAATTTAGGCAATCTAAGCTCCAAAAGATGATCCGCCAAAGTACACTATGCAGGCTTCATCGAGTTCACTGAATCAACCTTTAGGTTTTGTATTCATTCAGTTCTTTTCGGCGAGCTTCAGATCCAGTTGGTGATCTGTCGAACACACTGAGCGATGTTAGTCGTGACCACCGAATGTGCCTGGTCTAAAAAGCCCAAGGGTCTTTTAATTTTCAAAAACAAAACCCTTTGCCAACTCTGAGATCCTTTACTCTCTCTCACTTGCAATAGAAAATTTGAGTGTGTGAGTTACCATCTTGTATAATTATTGAGTATGTGTAGTACATATTCTTGCTAGATAAGTTGACACAAATCCTAATCTCCCATGTTTTTTGCATTTTTCTTCTATTTGAGGTTGGTCTTCACTCTCTATCTTATGATTTAACCTTAAAATGTGTTTTATGTATGGGAATTAGGCCATATGATACATGTTGTTAGTTTATTTCATTTGGTCGTACTAAAATGATCGTATTGAACTATGCCCATGAGTTGATTGCTTATATTTGTGCCTAGAAATTGCTAAACTTGAATGTGTTGGTTAAATGTTGAAATAGACTGGTACAGATTGATGGATCTTAGTTGAAATTGATGTGGGTGAAGTCTGATTATCCCAATGTTAATCCAATTGCATGATTTTTCCCAATGATAGATAGAGTGATGACTTTCTTAAGGGAAAATCGTCAATTTGAGCAATACTTTGTGGAATTTGAGGAAAATCTGAGTACCCATGGGTGGAAAAGCATGTGGATAGATTATAATTTGAGAGGGAACTAGATATTGTTGTGTGTGTTAGGTTAATATGTGAAAATAGGCACTGGGCTGAACACCACTTGTTCGGCGGGCCTGTCTTGGTCCGACAAGGAGGTTAGGTGAATCAGCGAGTAAGCTCCACCTCGTTTTCTAGAGTGAATATGTGACCTTGGGTACTGTCCCATTCTGCAAACTTTTCTATTTCGTCGAACCCACTACGAGATTTTTGATTGGCAGTGGAAATCGCCATTGATGCTTGTTTCTTTTCATTTTGTAATGTCAGTATCAGCGAACTTATCTTAGGCTACTGAAACCAACTCAATAAATCATAGAGTTGGAATTGACTCCACCTATTGAATTCTTTGATTTTTGATCATGTTTAATTCTGCGAGCTCACTGGATCTTGACAATCCTGTTAGGCGGACCGCCTTCTCATTAGGTGAGCCTCAAAACACACTTTGAATTGTGGTTTCAATTGAGTTTGATTTCCAACTAACCTTCACCGATTCTATGTTTGAAAATGATAGATTTTGCAGGAATTCAGTAAAGCACTTGGAAAAAAAGACTAGCAACCTCTGGCTCAGAAAATGACGATCCTCCTCCTCCAAAGTGGAAATAGTCGATAGTTCTAAACAAGCCATTTGAGGCTTCTAGACAACATTCCACTCCATGCTCTCCTATGATTGTGGGTAAAAGAACAAGGAAACATATAGCCATGAAAAAGATGGATATCTCATCAATATTGGTATCACCTCTTTAGGATCGAACCCTTGTATCTCATGTTATCCCTATTATATCTCTAAGAGACCCTAATAAGCTCAAGAATGATGGAGAATAGACAATCCTTGAGGAGTGAAGCCTCTCCACTAATGGAATATTGACTGATTACCCAGCCATATGGGACACTGTTAAGTTTCACCGATTTGAACAATTTACATAACTTAGGCAACCCTATGTGCCAAAAAGGATTAGAGAATTCTACGAGGCCTCTACACCTGCCTAAGAAGACAAAATGCCTATACAAAGGCCTTGTCTAGAAGCCCTTGGAGGAAGTGCAGGTACGTGGCAAGAAAGTGCAATGTAATTCCAATAGAATAAATAAGATTTTTGGCACCAAAAGTTACTCAACTAATAGATTCAAGCTTCGGATGGAATTCAATTGAGATGCCCACAAGGAGTGGTTGACACTACTTATTTCAGACTAATCTCCTCCATTGATAGTTGAAGGAGTGAAAATTTAAAAGGACATGAATGGCATAGGTTGTTATTGGTATGGATTCATTAATAGCAACTTAATGTTGTCCCAGAATTAGTCAATCATCTAGCATCCAAAAGTCATGCTAGGGGAATGCATCATTGATCAGGTAGAACTTAATGGTCGATAATTCTAGAGGAGATGCTTATGAGGGCTAGGCAGGAGCAAACATCCCTTCCATTCGCCATCCTGATCACACAGCTATGTTAAAAGGCTGAGGTTTCCTTTCGGGGGAAAACTGATATGTGAATCACCCCAGCCTCCTCCAATGATACTTACGGGATGATGTTGCTCGGAGAGAAACTTCACCCCAAGAACAACGCCCGTTATTGATCCCGCTACCTTGGCTTCTGAGGCCACCACATCCGCTCCTTCTATAGAGCAGTCAATATATCAATCACATATTTTTCCTTCCACTCTGTACACTACTGTTTGTTGTTGCACATGTTCCTGTTCCTACTTCCCGTCCCTCTTGACCCAGGCCATGACCTCCCAAATGGGCAGTGTTGCCCCACCTGCATCTGATAGGGCCGCGAGGGTTGAGAAGGACATGCCCTCATCGATTGACAGGGTGATTGAGCGGGCTATGGCTCCATTGAGTGATAGGGTGCCTCGATATGAGGGATTAATTTAGTCAAATTGGGGTGAGTTTGGATAACCTCACAGCTAGACTAGAGGCCTAGGAAAAGGCTGAGGGTTGTTATGAAGTGATTGTTGCTATGAGTGGTTAGCTTGCTACCTTGAGGGCAGACCAGCTAAGATCTACCGATATTTTGATGCTATGAGGTGAGGTTTCCCTACCAGATACCCCTAACTTTATGCTACCGATGATGCGTAGTAGTGAGTCATCTCTGAGTTTGCATTCGAGTGAGGTAGTTGATAGAGTTGTTGATGATACTAGTGAGAATGATGAGAGGGCTGATGATGATTTAGCCGAGGATACTTATGAGGATGAGCTCAGGAGAGAGAAGGATGATTAAAGGATTGCGCTGACACTCATAGAGTTGTAGGTTATTGTTGAGGCGACTTTTGAGAGATCCCTTCGACTGACCTCGCAGTTGGCACTAGTGTAGTCTTTTCAGACTCCACTATCCCTCCTACTGATGTACCGTGCACTAATGCCCCAGGTGATACTACATTGTTGCCTCATGTGATATTATTTTCGGGCACTGATGCCCCAGATGATACCACTCCTCATCCTCATGAGACTCCTGATGAGAGCACTCCACACACATAACCTATCGAGGGGACATTTTCACTCTTTCTCCCATACTCTTTATTGTTTGCATTGAGGACACTTCAATTTACTTATTGGTGGGTTGAGGGCACTTGTCCCAATATTCTCCTTTTCTTTGTATTTTTATATTTTCAGGTTTTGATTATGTAGTATTTTGTTTTTATTTATCTTATAGTGTTTCAATTGGTTTGGTTAATCTCTCTTGGTCTCTTTTGTTTCCATTCATATTTTCACCCCCTGAGTTTTGAAAATTATGAAACGCTTGAGTTTTCATTGATAATAATTCGAGGATCGAATATGTTAAATATCGATGTATGTATCATTCTTTGTGGGATTCAACCCCCGACTCTTAGTTGGGTATTTTATTGGACCGCTTACTCTATTAATTGGTTTTGAATAGTAGTTTGAGCGTTACACTATCCTTAGCTCATATACTTAGATGAGAAATTAGTTAAATTATACTATATGTTGCTCTAAATCCAACGACTACTTTCATCAAGTCATCACTAATGAAGTCTTACTCAATGTTATTTGGCTTTTTGAAGCCAAAATAGTGTTAGAGAGTTCAACCAATATTTGCTACCATTTTTATATTAAAACTTCAAGAGAACAATATATCCATGCATAATATACAATTTTAGAGATTATACTCATATAAGAAAACTCTATTTCAAAAAAATTGATAGCCAGAGATAAGATCAAAGATTGGAAAAGTACAAATCTAGGTTTTCTTCCTTCGAAAGTAAAAACTATTTTTAGCTTCTTTCTTTCACTAACTATATGTCACGACCCAGGGGTACCCCCCCTAGATGTGACATGGCGTATAGAACCCCGAAGGACCCTATAAAATCCACTTACCTCTCATAAAATAAGAAATAGAACAATAAGTGTAAATTAATAGTCCAAGTCCAATAGTTTTATAAATGATAAGCGGAAGTCTAAAACACTTGTCCCAATATAGCCATCTATTACAATAGAATGAAATTGGACCTAGCCCAAACATCATGTCCAAAAGTAAAATACAAGAAAAATAACTAAACAATGAAAGTCTGTCCTCGAAGCATGAGGACTCAACAAAGCTCGGGAATCTCAAAAATCAACCACTGGCCACGAAACTGATGACCCTGACTGTTAGACCCTACATTTGGAGAAATGTAGGCAAGAGTATGTGTTAGTACAAAACAATATACCAAGTATAATAGCCATCCATAAAACATTTAAATCATGCTAAAAGAGGACATTTCATGACATGCAATTGACCAAGCTAAAACATGATATAAAAGGGTTAGAAAACATAATTCATAAAACCATGGTCAATGAAAGCTAACATCATCTTTAAAACCTTTTAAATCATATGTGATACTACTTCAAGTAACCTTAGTTCATTATTAATGTGAGGGACTAACCTTACCAACATAGAGACCATGTGAGCAATAACATGATCCCCTGGTGTCTCCTACACCGAAAAGGGTTGTCCTACTTGCCAAGGTAGAACCATGAACTTCTAGTTTAAGTGGATCCACTAGGTAATGTCTATCTACACAATCATCCTATGTGGGAACATAGGTAAGGTATAAGTAGATTTCTTCTTGCAACCCGACCTCTACTACGGGAGAGCTTCCATCTCAATATTCTCTCAGTGCCAAGCATAAATTCCACGGAATAGTCATTTCTTACTTGACCATATTATCCATAGAGAGGCACATTATCTTACCAATCCAAGTTAAGTCATCATCCATGTAAAGGTATCTTTCAATAACCAATCCAAGCTAGGTTTCATTAGGATAGATCGTAGTATTTGATTCAATTATTTGAGAAAGCCATTCAACCTTAGAATCCTTATTATGTGAGAAAACTTTTCACATCTTACTCTTATGTGTACATGAGAAAATCCTTTCAATAACACATCATGATCATCATCTTTAATACTTTACTCTCAAAGTATCCTTAAAACATTTGCATAAATTTCATAAGAAAATGCATAAGTCCATAATTCACCTTTCAAAGTCTAAAACCCACTTTCAATCATCAACACTTGAAAACATGGGTTATATATGGATTTAATCATAACTTCATGTAAAGCTACCAATACATGCTCAATTACATAAAACTCTTCCATTACCATCAAAATCCCACATCATATGATTCATAACTTGAAACTTTGGGGTTACATGGGTTCATGGGGAAATCATCATAAAATAATAGTATTTTATCAATTAATTCATAAAAGGTCATAATCCAATCAGCTAAATCAATAATAAAAAGAACTCATGCCAATTGAAAAAAACCCTAACTCAATTGGCATATTCTAACTTTTGAAACTGAAGAATTTGGGAACTCCATGGATGAAAATTATCATACCTCAAAGACAAATGCTTATCTTCAATGGAAGAATTGATACTTGACCTTGATCGTAGCTTGAATCCTTTCTTCTTCTTCAATTTTCTAGAGAGAAATATTTTGAGGAGGAAGAACTTTGATTTTCTTTTGGGTTTTGGAAATAATGACTTGATTGAGTAAGTTTTGGGGTTAAAATCACTAATGGCTTGGGAAAAATGACATAGCTTTGATTTAATTAAAATCGGAAAAGACCCAAAAACCCCTAAACTAAAAACTGTCGACTCACCACCACATGGGGCACCACAGCCTGTCAAGGGACACACAGTTGTAGTGGTGCCCCTGGTCTCTTGACTAATGGCTTGGTTTGCCACCACATGCCCTAAAAAACATAACTTAAGACCACGACCTCTCCCACGACCCGTGGTGGCCTTCACGGGCCGTCTAGTGGCTCGTGGGAGGGTCTATCATTTTTGGCAGTTTTGGGAGCTCATTGCCTAGCTCACCACGACATGTGGTCCCCACCACGAGGCGTCATGGTGGTTATGGGAGGTCAGCAGTGCTTGGTAAAGGCTGTCCAAGCTCCCTTCCTTGGCTCCTGCCCTCTCACTTAGCCCTAGCTTAGCCTATTAGATTCAGAGGTGTTACATTACCTCCCCCTTAGGAACATTCTTCCTCAAATAGCATTCTAGACACCTCTTGAAGGAAAAAATCTCGATACTAATAGCCCAGCATGCATGCAATCTCATAAAAGTTCACAAAACCATGGAGGAAGCATCAAATCCAAGCTAAGCATACTCAATGCATCATAAAGAAAGTAGGAACTAGACCTAACAAACCAATATGCATGAAATTTCAAAATTTGTCATTTCCAAGTAGGAAATACCTCTCCAAGCTAAAGGCATGCTCAACACAATCTCATGAAGCCTATATGCAATTCGTTCTCAAAAAGCATAGCTAAAGCATGTTTAACAACTCGTCTCATGAAGTTTATAGGCAACTCATACTCAATGCACAACAACATGAGGAAAATCAATTATGTAAACTCATTTTCTTTCAAACCACAAGTTTTTCATGAACATGCATAACATAAAGAAATCATGGAAACACATAAAACACATGACTCTTAAACGAAGAACAAACCATGAGGAACTCATTACTTCAAGCTATAGTAGGAGTAGAAGGAAAGAGATGAGGATATAGGGATATCATATCAGCCTCAGCCTCTCAATTAGCACCCTCAACTAAATGATTCCTCCACAAAAGTTTCACGGAAGCAACTTCCTTGTTTCTCAACTCCTTAACTTGCTGGTCTAAAATCTCAACCGAAACTTCCTCTTAAGAAAGACTTTCATCAACTCCCAAACCTTCTAAGGGAACTATGGATGTCGAATCTCCAAAACACTTCTTAAGCATAGAGATGTGGAAAACTGGATGCACCGATTGCAACTCATTTGGAAATTCTAGCTCATAAACAACCTTACCAACACGTCTCAAAATTTGATATGGGCCTACATATCGGGGACTAAGCTTCCCTTTCTTACCAAACCTCATTACACCCTTCATGGGTGAAATTTTCAAGTAAACCTAATCATGAACATCAAATTTAAGATCTCTTCTTCTCACATCGGCATAAGACTTTTGCCGACTTTGAGTCGTTTACAACCTTTCCCTTGTAAGTTGAACTTTCTCCATGGCCTCATGTACCAACTCGGGACCTATGAGGGAAACTTCACCCACCTCAAACCAACCAATAGGAGATCTACATCTCCTACCATATAATGCTTCAAATAGAGCAATATCAATACTCGAATGATAGCTATTGTTGTATTCAAACTTAACCAATGGCATATGGTCATCCCAATTACCCTTAAAATCAATCACACAAGCGCTTAACATATCTTCCAAAGTTTGGATAGTACTATCACGACCCGGAGTTACCCCTTAGAAGCAACACGACGTACTTAACCCCGAAGGGGTCGCATACAAGCCCCTAGCATAATCATAACATAAAGGTATAGAATAATGTGGAAAATTTAAAAACTTTTACAATAGAAGTCAACTTCTTCTTCATAGATGAAAAATAAGAATCTAGACTTGTCTCAATCACCCGCTAGTACATAAAGAGTACAAATAGGGTCAAAGCTCTTTACATCAATTTCGTCCCAAAAGTGGAAAGTACATAGAAGCTAGAAAATGGAAACATCTTGTCCTCGAACTTGAGGACTCACCAAGCCTAGGGAATAGTCAACCCAAGCTTCACTTGAAGAGAGTAGTATGTATCAATGGCCGGAACCTACACTCATAGAATGTAGAAAATATGGGTTAGCACAAATAATGTACTAAGTATGGAAGCCATGCACAAAATCCTTAAAACATGCATAAAAGGGACATTTAGTTGAAATAGTGCCTTTATCAAGTTTGAAAGACATATTGCACATTTAAGAAGCAACATAAGTCAAACAAACATATATTCAACCAAAAGCCATACTAGTGCATTGCAAAGGTAAGATCCCATAACCCTACCAAATGCCAAGTATGACATTTAGGCCACCCATAACATACATATCTTACTTTACCTTACACATATCCAACATACATAAGTAAAGAGTCATTCATATTAATAACTTGTAACAAGTGAAGTTGACCTTAACATTCATACATACCTTTCATACATAATTCATAAGCCTTCATAACATAAGAGAACCTCACCATGACCCCTCTTAGAGTCTACTTGTACAATGCCTAAGTGAAGTCTCATACCCCCACTCATGTTAAGTAGTTCCCCTTACGAAGTCATAATTAAAGTTCATGTTCTTATCATAGTTCATATTCATATCATATAGGAAAAATAGAATTAACCGACATAGACCATGTAGGCTACATGGAATCCAGTGTTCTACCCCCATACCGGAAAGAGGTGTCCTACTTGCCTAAGGTATAAATTTCATAATAACTTCTAGGTGGATCCACTAGCTAAGACCTATGTGGGCACATAGTTATGGGATAAGGAGATTGCTCCTAGACATCTTGACTACTAACGTGGAGGTTTCCATCTCATGAGATAATCACATTGGGAAACAACTACTAGCATGAAGGAACCCATCTCATACTCATATTCCCTCGATGCTAAGCATAATTCCCTTTAAGAGTTATGTTAAGTCTCTACTTAGATTCATATTCATAAGAGAATGAGCTAGGCATTCAAGACAACATAATATCATAAGAGCTCAAAGATTCATTTGGTGAGAAAGTCCTTTCACCCCTTGAACCATCAACATGTGAATAAACCTTTCACATCTTACCAATAGTGTATTCATAAGCATGACCTTTCAATCAACACAACAAGTTTTTCATGACATACATACATACTTCATGCATAATCAAGTGTAAGGGTATAGGGATGAAGGATCTTACATCATTAGCACAATTACACAAGTCATAGGGTCATCACTACCTAAGTAAATCATGAACTCATATCAAATCTTCATTTACATATATAAACCCTAGTTATTGCCCTTCAAGGCTAGAAATCAAGATCAACCCTAACTTCAATAATTATCACATTAGGTACGGTGATTTCATGATTCAACAACATAGTAAATGTAAACATAATCAATTGTCAAGATCTCATACTCAATCAAACCATACCATAGTTCACAATTTAGGAAGAAGGGGAAATCATGGGTCCAGGGGAGATTTTCATCAAAATCCATCAATACTCCATTAATCTAACCATAAATCAACTTAATCAATCATAATAAACCATAATTAAACAATATAAATCGTTCTGGAAGAAGAGCCATGACTAGATGAAAACCCTAGGTTTTGGAAGTATTAAAAACATACTTTGAAGGAACTTCATGGGGGATAGCTACCCAAGAATGAAGAGCATCCATACCTTAGGTTGAATTCCTCGCTAAATTGGAGTGAAAAGGATGGAACTTGAACCCTAATCTTGACCTTCTTCTTTGTTCTTCAATGGAGTCTAGAGAGAGAATATATTGAGACGGAAGTTGGTTGAGTTTTGAGTTTGTGAGTTATGAGAGTTAAGAGAGTTTATTAATAGTTAAAAGTACTTAAATATATCATAAATAACTAATAATAATAGTCCCTACCCTTAATTAATTAAAATAGAATTTATGAAAACACTCCCTTGGTCGAACCCAAACAAGGTTTTGTAGGTGGGTAATCCACGAACCACATCCACGGATCGTGGATGGGACCACGTCCCATCCTGCATGGGCGTGGTTTCGATCAGAGAGGGTGATTTGGAGGGACAGATTGGGGAGACTAAGTCTCGAACCACGCCTCCTAACCACGGAACGTGGTTCCACCCACTACTCGTTGGTGCCCAATCGTGGTTCAAGCTGTTTTTTGACTGCTTTTGGACCTTCCCTTGGGCCCTCCTCAAGGACCCTTGGGGGGTCCTTGGGGGGGCCATGCCTTGACGTTTAGGCACAAGGACTTTAGTACTAAGTTAGGAAAGTTATTTTACGACTCTTATCTTGACGTTAACCCTTTTTAGGACACTAGACTACATGATAGGCTCTAGCTTAGGTCATTAAATTTCCAGGGTGTTACAAGTACACTCTTCTTGCCCATCGGTTTGGGGATGAAAGACCTTACTAAGGCTAACATGAATACCAAGAACCTTTTGGAATGATTTTCAAAATTGAAAAGTGAATTGGGTACCACGATCGGAAGTAATGGACAAAGGCACTCCATGCAACCTTACCATTTCTCTCAAGTACATCTTGGCATAGTCCTTCGCCGAATAAGAAACCTTGATGGGAAGGAAATGAGCCAATTTTTCATCCGATCTAGTATCACCCAAATCGAATCATGTTGTGCTCGGTGCAAGGCAAACCAACTATGAAGTTCATATTTGAATCTTTCCACTTCCAAGTAGGAATACTTGTGTCTTGGGATTAACCTCCCAATTTCTGATAAGATTTGTTCCCTCAAGTCATCGACATTCGGAATACTCAAATGACCATGGTACCTAAGCACACCATCTACCCCTTGGGAGAAGCCTCAACACATTTTCCAAGTACCGATTCTTTCAATTTTTCTAAGATTGGATCAAAACATAGCTTAGCTTTCACCTCTAACAAAAAGGACGATTCAAAATCATTTTATACCATAGCACTACCTTGGTAGGGTCTACCATTGAACATATCAAGGTATTGTCTAAACACCCTATTAATCTAATCCATAAACGTTGTCAGAGCATTAGTCAAACCAAACAACATTACCAAAAACTGATAATGACCATACTGAGTTCGAAAGGCCATCTTCGGAATGTAATCTTCTGTCACCCTCAATTGGTGATAACCCGACTAAAGGTAAATCTTAGAGAAATAACTTGCTCCTTGAAGTTGGTCAAATAAATCATCAATCCTTGGGAGGGGATACTTATTCTTAATGGTCACCTTATTCAAATATTCAATACACATACAAAGAGAACCATATTTCTTTCTAACAAACAAAACTGGAGCACCCCATGGAGAGATACTCGGTCGGATGAAACCCTTATCCAATAATCTTTCAATTGTTCTTTCAACTTCTTAAGCTTTGTCGGGGCCATACGGTAAGGAGGAATAGAAATAGGTTGCGTATCTGGGAAAATGCCAATACCGAAGTCTATTTTAATTTCAGGAGGAATATCGGGTAAATCATCTAGAAACACTTTCGGCAACTCATTAACAATGGGGACCGACTCAAGAGTAGGGTTTCAGAATCTACATCCCTCACCCTAACTAGATGGTAAATACAACCCTTAGAAATCATCTTTATAGCTTTAAGATAAAAGACAAACTGACTCTTAGGCATAGAATTTCCCCCTCTTCCACTTTAGGACTGAATCATTCGGGAACTGAAACCTGACTACACGAGTTCTACAAACGATAGATGCATAACAAGAGTGTAGCCAATTCATACTCAGAATAACATGAAAATCTAACATGTCAAGCTCTACCAAATCAACAAGAATAACTCTATGGGATAAGGAGACGGGACACTTTCTATAAACCCTCTCAGCCATCACAGAATTACCAACATGAGTAGAGACAAAAAGGATCTAACAACACATCTGGAAGAACATCAAACCTCACAGCGACATATGGCGTCACAAAAGACAAGGTAGCACCGGGATCAAGTAAAGCATAAACATCAAGTTGGAAAACTTTCAACATACTGGTAACCACATTGGAAGGACCCTCTTGTTCACCATGAGTCTGAAGTGAATAGAAGCGGTTTTGCTTAGGTGCATTGGGACCCAAACAACTAGGAGGAGCTTGCTTTCCCTCTCTTCCTTTATCCATAAGCATTGGGAAATCCCTTATTTTATGATCACTTTTACCACAACTGAAGCAACCACCTGTATTGGCAAGACATTTACCCTTGTGCTTCCTTCCACACCTAGAACAAGTAGGCAATAGGGATCCACTACCATTTCCTCCTTGAGTTTTAGGGTTAGACACCCTCTCTTGGTTGAATATTGGAGCCTTAGAAGAACCTTTCTTAGAAAACCTTTGTCGATACATAGGACGACCATATCCATCGGACCTATCATGACAGAAATTACCATCACCGGTTCTAGACCTCTTGTTCTCCCTAGCCCTTACCTTAGGTTTCTCCTCTTTAATCTGTTGGTCATGAGTCATAAGACAAGAAATATCCATGTCATGGATAAGCATAGTTGTACGACACTCTTTCACTACAAATTCAGACACACCCGAAACGAACTTAGTCATCATTGCCCTTGAGTCGGCAACTACAGAAGGAGCATACTTAGACAATTGAGTGAATCTCAAGGCATATTCTTTTACGCTCATATTTTCTTGTCGTAGATTGATAAAATCAAGCACTTTAGCCTCCCTCATATCAAGAGGAAAGAACCTATCAAGAAAAGCGGACTTAAACCTTTCCCATTTTTGGGGACCCGCATTTACCGGTCTTGCTTCCTTCCATTGGTTGATCAAAATTTGAGCAACCCCCTTAAGTTGATAAGCAGCCAACTCCGCCTTTTTCACCAGTGTCAATCCCATGATCATCAACACCTTATAGACCTCATCAATAAACTTTTGAGGATCTTCCTCAACCCTAGAACCATGATACTCCAGAGGATTCATCCTAGTGAAGTCCCTCACTCTAGATGCCGCTGTGCCTACATTTAGGTTCACGGGAACCGCAAACTCCCTATTTTCTTGAGTCATCATGGCTTGTGCCAACACTTGAAAAGCAATCCTAAACGCTGCATTAGTCACTTGCTCTGCAAAAGGATCGACCAGAAATTGAGGAGCTTGAAGAAGAGCTCTCTTATCAATCTTTTCTCCCTCAATCCTTCTAGCAAAAGCTCTTCGAGTAGTCATGTCCTGTAGAAAATCAGATAAGGATTAGGAAAGAGACTTTATATAGTTAAACTCTATCACACGACTTTAGAGTAATGAAATAAGTGAAGTTTCCTAATCATCTTGTAGGCTCTCATTCATAAGTGTGGATCGCACCACACTTATGAACAAGACTCTACTAGACATGGCTTATGAGACATCCTAGAATGATTCTAAACCTTGTGCTCGGATTACCAAGTTTGTCACGACCCAGGGGTACCCCTCCTATATGTAACATGACGTATAGAACCCCGAAGGACCCTATACAAGACACTTAGCTCTCATCACATAAGAAATAGAACAATAAGAGTAAAACAATAGTCCAAGTCCAATAGTTTTATAAAAGATAAGCGGAAGTCTACAAAACTTGTCTTAATATAGCCATCTAGTACAATAGAATAAAATTGGTCCTAGCCCATACATCATGCCCAAAAGTGAATACAAGAAAAGGAAATAACCAATGAAAGTTTGTCCTCGAAGAATGAGGACTCACCAAAGCTTGGGAATCTCAAAAATCAAACACTAGCCAAAAATAATGACACTAACTGTCGAACCCTACATTTGGGGAAATGTAGGCAAGAGTATGTGTTAGTACAAAACAATGTACCAAGTATGATAGACATGCATAAAACATTTAAATCATGCTAAAATAGAACATTTCATGACATGCAATTGACCAAGCTAAAACATGATATAAAAGGGTTAGAAAACATAAGTCATAAAACCATTATCAATGCAAGCTAACATCATCTTTAAAACCTTTGAACTCATATGCAATACTTCTTCAAGTAACCTTAGTTCATTATTAATGTGGGGTATTAGCCTTAATCGACATAGAGACCATGTGAGCTATAACATTATCCCCCCGGTGTCTCCCATACCAAAAAGGGTTGTCTTACTTGCCAAGGTAAAGCCATGAACTTCTAGTGTAAGTGCATCCACTAGCTAATGTCTATCTAGACAATCATCCTATGGGGGCACATAGGTAAGGGATAAGGAGATTGCTTCTTGAAATCCGGCCTCTACTACGGGAGAGCTTCCATCTCAATATCCTCTCAGTACTAAGCATAAATCCCATTGTATAGTCATTTTTTACTTGACCTTATTATCCATGGAAAGGCGTGTCATCTTACCAATCCAAGCTAAGTCGTCATCCAGATAAAGGTATCTTTCAATAACCAATCCAAGCTACGTTTCATTAGTATAGCTCTTAGTCTTTGATTCAGTTAGCAGAGAAAGCCTTTCAACCTTAGAATCCTTATTATGTGAGAAAACATTTCACATCTTACTCTTATGTGTACATGAGAAAATTCTTTTAATAACACATCATTATTATCATCATTTATACTTTACTCTCAAAGCATCCTTAAATCATTTGCATAGATTTCATAAGAAAATGCACAAGTCCATAATTCACATTTCAAGGTTGAAAACCCACTTTCAATCATCAACACTTAGAAAACATGGGTTATATATTAATTTCATCATAACTTCATGTAAACCTAGCAATACATGCTCAATTGCATAAAACTCTTAATTTACAATCAAAATTCCACATTATATGATTCATAACTTGAAAACATGAGGGTTACATAGGTTCATGGAGAATTCATCATAAAATCATAGTATTTCATCAATTCATGCATAAAAGATTATAATCCTATAATTTAAATCAATAATCAATAGATCCCATGACAATTGAAGAAAACCCTAACTCAATTGGGGAATTCTAACTTTTGAAATAGATGAATTTGGGAACTCCATGAATAGATGGAATCCATGAATGAACACTATCATACTTCAAATCCAAATTCTTATCTTCAATGGAGGAATTGAGACTTGACCTTTACCCTAGCTTGAATCCTTTCTTCTTCTTCAAGTTTCAATGGAGAGAAATATTTTAAAGAGGAATAACGTTGATTTTCTTTTGGATTTTGGAAATAATAACTTGAATAGGTGAGTTTTGGGGTTAGAATCACTTATATAGGGGTCCTAGTCTTGGGAAAAACAACATAGCTGTGATTTAAATAAAATTGGAAAAGACACAAAAACCCTTGAACTAAAAACTGCCGACTCACCACCACGTGGAGCACCATAGCCAGTGAAGGGTTACACGGCCAGTAGTGATGCTTGTAGTCCCTTAACAAGCTTCTTGGTTTGCCACATCATGCTTTCAAAAACCAAACATAAGACCACGACCTCTCCCACGTCCCGTGATGGCCTTCACGAGCCATCAACTGGCTCATGGGAGGGTCTATCATTTTGGGCAATTTTAGGAGCTCACTGCATATCTTCACTTTTCTCCAAGAGGGGGTTTTTGGAACTAATTAAATTCACAAAGTCTCTTAATTCTTAATCAATGAGGTAGGCTAAAATAGAAAAAAACACACCATGACCCATGGTCACCACCACGAGCCATATGATGGTTGTGGGAGGTGAGCAGTGCTTGGTAAAGGCTGCCCAAGCTACCTTCCTTGGCTCTTGTCTTTTCACTTAGCCCTAGTGATGAGCCCACAAATTAGACTCGTTTAGGGCTATATTTTGATAGAATTAGTGTCCTCAAATGTATATTTTATCTCAATATCTGATGAAAACCTTTAAGTTTCAGGTATTTGGATTTTGAGGAAAAGCATGGACACTACATAGCAAAAAGGAACAAAAGCAGCTGAAAAAATGAAGAAATGAAGATCTGAGAATCGCCGAACCCATTCGGCGAGTCGCCAAAATGTCTTATCTTCTCCTTTTGTTCCAGTGTGCTGAGCTATGAAAGAAAGGATCAAATAGGCGGTGAAAAGGAGCAGTCGGCTTGTCACCAAGCACTTCCGCGAAGTAGTACTATGTCGGTGGGATTGGGTCGACATGAGGTTCAACTCGAAAGAGTGAACCCTAGTCCTTCTCCCATATATTCAGCTCGAGAGAGTGAGTGGGCTAAGGTGGAGGTTGTTCTTCATGCGGCAACTCGGTGTTCAAGAGAAATCGAGTTGATTCGGGGTAAGTTGCTCGAAAGAGAATTTACCCCCACTATGGTCTAGCCTAGTCACAAATATTCAATGAATTTACTATCAAAAGCATGTACCCAATGATCTAGTTTAACCCGTCTTCCTATTACATCCCAAGAATCTCATCTCCTTGATTAGTACTCTTTGCATTTTCGCTGATTTTTGCTTACTTGTTACAAACCCCCATTGTTAATTGACACTTTTGTGTCACCCCTTAGATTTAGCATGTTTGTATTCGACAATGTTTTTAGCTATGACAAATTAAAACTTAATTTTATTTTTCTATTAATTCTCATGCCCACTCCCTTGGGACTCGATCCCAACCCTTGGTTGGGTTACTTTACTATTGTACGATCGTAGACACTTCCATTGGAAGTTGTGTCTTGATTACGCAAACATCAAAATGGCGCCACTGCTGGGGAGTGGTGCTACTTAAGAATTCTTTGTTTAGTAAAATTTTTGTTCTTCTTAGTTGTAATTCACTTGCTTAATTTTCAGTTTTGTTTCTATTGTTTGTGTTGAAAATAGAAAGCAAGAGTGTTAATGGCAGCAACGGCAATCAGGCGGACCACCAAAATGACATCGGAAATCTCAACGATGTCCAAGAGCCCAACATTAATGACCCCCATCTCATGGGAGGTATTGAGGTAGTCCATTTACCTCCAGCCGAGGGAAATGCAGTGTTCCACATAACGAGCACTGTATTGCAACTCTTATAACTAAAGGGACTTTTCAGTGGATTGGCTCATGAGGATCCTCACAAACATCTTCAAAACTTTAGGTCTGTGTACGGACCATTCTCTTTCAAAAACATCTCTCAAGAGTCAGTCCGGTCAAGGTTATTCCCTTTCTCATTGATGGGAAAGACGTGCAAGTGGCTGGCGGAGTTGCCTCGTGAATCCATCACTTCTTGGGAGGAATTGATAACCGCATTTAATGTGCAATTTTTCCCTACTTCGAAGATGATGACTCTTCGGGATAGTATCTAAAGCTTTAAGCATTTGGAGGGTGAGTAAATCCATAAGACTTGGCTGCGATTTGAAAAGTTGGTGCTACAATGCTCGACTCATGGTCTGTCCAACAATGTCTTGCTACAGTACTTTTATCGAAGCCTGGATTCGATAAAAAAAAATGTAGCTGATCAACTTTCACATGGAGGCCTGATGTAGCAACCGTATACAATAGAACCCCAACTCTTAGATGGCATGACGACCATCAATAGGGAATGGTACACTCGTGAAGACCAAGTATCCCCTCACATTGAAGCTATCTAAGTAGCAAATGGAAAAAGATATAGAGGGAGATCAAAACATGGCAAAGATCATGACACAGCTTGACATTTTATCTAAAAATGTCATGGGGGCTGATGCTCGTGGTCTCAACGATGTAGGGGTCAGGTATCCAAATCCTGCGGAGGCAAAATTTGAAGCCTTGTATAATGAGGAAGTGAACTTCCTAGCTAACCAATGCGGTGGTTATCGTTCAAACAACCCAAGGCAAGGTGGTAACCAATGTTGGGCTACATATGAAGGATGGACGAATCGTGAATGGAGAGACCAAAATCCTAATTGGAAGGATCGGGAGAAGGACAGGTATGTGCCTCCCCACGAGCACCAAAATCCAAAGGATTCAGAGGGTGGTAGGTTTGAGGATATGCTTTCTCATATCCTCAATGAAGTTGAAGGGTCAGACAAGATCTTGAAATAGATTAAAGAGGATGTGTCGACCCTTAGCCAAATCGTTACCTCCCATTCAGTATAAATGAAACAACTGGAGACCCAAATGGGTCAGATGTCGTCTCACCTAAATCCAAGACAGAAAGGGGGTTTACCTAGTGACACTATGGTCAATACCAAAAATGAGGTTTGAAGGTGGACTTGCATCATGCCACGACATTAACTAAGGCGTTGTTTGGGAGGCAATCCAAAACCATTTATTGCTTTATTTTGCCTTGATAAAATAATGGTGTGTTTATTGTGCAGATGGAAGTGTGGAGAGTGAACGAAAAGTGCAGATTGGCAAGTTATAGGTCCATTCCGCAAATCGTCGAAGGGTTCGGTTACCTTGAACCAGACCGCTGTTAGACTTAAGACCAATTTACATTGGAGTTTATAAAACTCGGTGACCTCAGGAAATTATTGGTGAATCGCCGATCATGTCAGCGATCTCGACGCTGACCGTCATTTGGACTCCCACAATACATAGAGGTCCTGTAAAATTCGGCGAGGTAAATAACTATTTGGCGTTACACCAAATAGTTCGGCGATCGGGACTAATGTCACAAAATGGGCAAAAACTGGACGGTTTTTCAAGCCAAAGGTTTAAAAGTTTCAAACTCATTCCCTTTTCCTCACTTTTTCATCTTCCCAAACTCACACCTGCACTTTAGTTTTACATTTCTTGCATTTTTGGAGTGTTTTTAGTATCGAATTGTGCGATCATGTCCAACGAAGCTGACTGACGAGTCTACAACTAGTGTTGATGAAGAAGGAAGTTGACGATTGGAATATGTCAAAGGAACAGGTCCAACGAAGCTGACTGGCGAGTTTACAGCACTTCTGTAAAATTAGAGTCACACTAGGATTAGACTACTTATATTAATTAGGATTATACTACGACTAGAATTATATTATGATTAGGATTATATTACGACTAGATTAAATTATTTATAATTGGATTATTATTATTATAGTAGTAGTAGTAATCGGTATTGTAGTAGGACGATAAGTATAGTTAACTTAGGACTCTACAATTCTCTCCCTATATAAGAAGTATGTACTTAACAATTTTAATCATCAATACAATCCTTGATTTCTCTAATCCTAGACCTGAGATTTCTACATTAAGAAGCGTTGACTTTACTTAAGTCAAGGGTCTATCGAAAACAACCTGTACTCATTTGCAATCTGTTAATCTTGTTGAATTTTGTTGGGCCTCTCTAATTGGATCAGATTGCTTAATTGCCTATTCCTAATCGATAACTCTTGCTTGAATGGTGAAATCTCGCTTTCTAGTGCGTTAAGTTAAATTAATTTGCAATAAGTAGTGCTTTTATGTTACGGGTCTTAGTCAGATTTGTGTTGTAGGGGCTTAAATTGCATTTTCGGGGGTTGCGGGGCTGATTTCAAGAAGTTGGGTTGATAATAGGCATGACGAGTCATTTCGGCGAACTGAGACGAGCTCGCCGAACCACTCAGCAGTTCGCCTAGTTGCCCTACCTCGCCTTTGATATCATGCTATATGTGTTGTGGCTTATGTACTTTTCGGCGAGAAGCATGAGGTCGCCAAAAGCACTCGTTGACTCATTGAAAGTCTTCTTGTTCACCCTTTGTCTGCACCCCTGACCCCTTCTGCACTGTAACTTTCGGCGGACACCTATTTGTTAGCCGAAAATATTCGACAACTGGCTGAATGGACTGCTAAGTCTGCCTGCAGCTGATGATCTTCGGTTTGCTTGTCTAATATTTTCTAACCTTATATTAAGGATTTGCAGACATAGCCAGACCAAAAGTTGCAGGAAGAAATATGCCACCCTGACATATAAAGGCACAAAACTCCAGAAGAGATGTAGGGACGATAAATCACCCCAAAGAAAGCTGCGAGAACAAGAAAGCCAATTCCAGTAGGAGGATTCTCATTGACCCTAATGTCCCTTCGTGGCCTCGAGGGTTCATTAACGCGATACATTCCTTTGGAGCAGCTGACGATTTGGACAATATGGCTAAGGCTAATATCACTGCAACAACTGAGGCAAACGCAGACAATGAAAACCAGAGTCAGAATGACAACACTCCAGGTACTGATGCCCAGAAAAA
Organism: Solanum lignicaule; assembly: GCA_029582545.1. NCBI lineage: Eukaryota > Viridiplantae > Streptophyta > Magnoliopsida > Solanales > Solanaceae > Solanum > Solanum lignicaule. The sequence continues at coordinate 67,397 of JAJOOF010009446.1, forward strand.
TGGAGCAACTGCTTAGGCAGTATCCCCTCTTTACCTCCCTCTCGGTCTTTCTTTATTTTACCTTTCAGATTATGTGTTATTTGCATTTGAGGACAAATGTTTTTGTTTGTGGTAAGGTGAGGCTCACCTTTGTGTGCTATTTGTGAATCGTGTTTTGTTTGAGTATTTGGGTTGTGAGCTATAATGTTGTGTTAATATTGTTTTTCTGGATGTTTGAGCATGTGGCTCATTTTGTTTTAAATTGCAAAATAGATCTGACCCTTCTGAAAAATTTTGCCACCTCTCGTGTGTTGAATGTGGCTGCTCTTTTGCAAAATTTAAGTCTTAGTTCCAATTAATACCGATGACTTGAATAGTGCTCATGATCGAACGAACATGAATCTGCGGCTACGATGAGGAAAAATGAAGTTGCATAGACAATATGTGAACTCTTTGCATCTCGTTGTGATTAGCTGATGCTTATCGTGACCAACAGCACTAACTTATGGTACGAGTGTCTACGATCGTCGATAATATATTAACAGAGTGGTTTTGAGAATTAATAGAAAAATAAAATTTAGCTCTAATTAGTCATAGCTAAAGATATTAACAATTAAAAACATATTAAATTAAAGGGGGTGATACAAAAGTGTCAAATATCAATTTGGGGGTTTTGTCACAAGTAGTAAAAATATCAAAAATTAACAAGAAAATCAAGTATGGGGGAAGAGTTCTTGGGGTGTGACCGCAATACAAGTTGAGATAAATAGTTGGGTACATGCTTTTGACAAGAAATTTGTAAGATAATAGTTACTAGACTAAGTTTTAAATGGAAATAAGTTCCCTCTCGAGCAACTTACCCCGTTTCAAATGCGTTCCTCTCGGATACCCATTTGCCGCATGAAGACCAGCCTACGCCTTACCCCACTCACTCTCTCGAGCTGAGTATTAGGATATGGGACTAGGGCTGAACCTCTCAGGCTGAACCTCAAGTCGACCCACTCATTAGGCCATCAGTCTAGTGGTCTTGGTTTCGTGACCTCTTTCTCGGGCAAGCCGTAAACACATGGGTGGCTTTGTATTTGCAACTACAAACCCTATAGTTTAAACCACAACCACTAGGTGAAATCACCATTAAAATATATCTAACCTATCAGCAAGCAAGACCCAACAACAATATCAACACATATTTGCTAAATCACACCCTAAGAATAGGGGTTTTTAGCCATACATCAAGAAATAACAAAATACACCCAAAATAATACTAAAATCAAATGGATATAAGAAATTGAACCTTGATTTAACCAAACGAAGAAGAATGGAGAAGATCCACTTCCAACTTGGGGAAGATGAAATCCTTCTTTCTTCAAATATCCCAAAAACCCTCTCCAAACTTGAGAAAAAATATCTAAAAAGTACTATTCTATTCTGAAAATAATAATAATGGTTCGACTCTTAAAAATTAATAACAAGTTTAGTATTTATAGACTTCAGAAAATAATGCTGGCGGATCTTTCGGTGTGGTTAGTCTATGTCGTCGAATGACTCGGCGACCCGCCCTTTTTCTGTTTCATCGTCGTTTCGTGCTTGCCTTCAGCATCTTGACGTTCTGGACCATTGGCCGGTATAGTACAGCTTTGCAAAAATATTTGGTGAAGCGCCGACCGCTCGTTTCATCGCCTTTTTATCCTTCTCCTTCAGGGCTTCGCGTATTGGAACAAAGGACGGAGTGAATTCCTTCGGCGAATCGCCAAGTGTGCTTGGCGATGCTCAGGCTTCAGCTTCTTTGTTATTTTCAGCCTTTTTGTTCCTTTTTGCGCCTAAGTGTCCATGCTTCCGCTGAAACTTCAAATACCTGAAACTTAAGAGTTTTCATCTGATATTGAGACAAAATAAGCATTTGAGGACACTATTTATATCAAAATAAAGCCATAAATGAGTCCAAGTTGTGGATTCATCAACACCCCCGACTTAAACTTTTGCTTGTCCTCAAGCAAACTCAAGTTCAGCTGTTCAAAAAGGGTGTCTCAAATAGTGCTACACAAGACTCAATCATGAATGCACACAACAAGACTCAATTTACTTACGCAAAGATCAATTGTGCACTCAAAGATTCAAGTCGTGACACACACCATTACCAAAGATTCTCATGCTAGCAATACTTGCTACTTGTGCAAGTTCAAGCTCAACAAAAAGTATCTAAATTCCCTCACATAAAGAATGATTCCATATTCACACACAAAGGTTAATCAATTCAAAATCAGGAATCAGATGCAACGCTCACACTCAAAAAGAGGAACACAATGCATGTTTTCACCCATAGGTTTACCCTTATTTTCCAATCGACTTTCGATTCGGCTTACTCAAGATCAAAAAGGTCTTTCTAAGGCTTGTAATGGGGCTGAGTGCAAAGGTATGGTCATTTAGGCTCAGTGACTTTTTCATGCTCGTGAGGTGTGGTGTTCTCAAGGCATACCCTTCTTTTCCTTTATCAATTCTTTTTCTAGTGCTTCTAAGTCACCTTTTTATTCACCTTCATGGATTGCTTGGAAACCCGATTTCCTTCTTACTTTATTCCACTTTTTTTTAATTGAAAGGGTTTCCACTTTTATGCAATACCATGGGTTAAGGGGGATTTTTCTTGCACTTCTTAACTTCTCCTTTTCCTTTTCACCACACCCCCAACTTAGGTTTTTGGCCTAAGTTGGTTATTCGCTAAACCACAATTCAAGACGATTGTAGGGAGTAGGTCAAGTAAGGTCTAGGGTTCATTATGGTTCTTCCAAAGAAAGGTAAGGTTCAAAGGGTCAAAAGAGTTTCACACGCTCACGGGTAGGCCACAAAAAAAGTATATGTCATATTTGGCTCACACTCTTTAAAGTTGCCTAAGATCATCTCAAGAGGACACCTTTCTAAATCAATCAGACTAACAGGGCAAATTCTGGGTTTATTCATGCATGGTTCAAAGTAAGATAATCACAAAAGGCATCGACACTTAAGTCAAACAAGACTACACACTTTTGTTAGTGTGCAACGGTCATTACAAACGAATCAATTTGATAAATGGTTAATCACAACGAGATGCAAAGAGTTCACATATAGTCTATGCAACTTCATTTGGCCTCATCGTAGCCGTACATTTATGTTCGTTCAATTGGGAGCACTATTCAAGTCATCGATATTGATCGAAATCGAGACTTAAATTCTTGCAAAAGAACGGCCACTTTCAACACAAGCGGTGGCAAAAATCTTTGAAAAAGAATATAATTTTTTGGAAGGGTCAAAATCATTTTGCAATAAAAACTAAAAGGAGCCATAAGCTCGAACATCCATATAAAGCAGTTTTTAAAACACAATTAAAAACAGATAACCAAAATGTACACCAAACACAAGTATCCGAAACAAGGTGGGTCTCACCCCATCACAATAAGAGCATTTGTCCTCAAATGCAAGTAATGACAGTACCCAGAGTTGAAGAAAGATAAGACAGAGAAAGAGGTAAAGAAGAGTCATGTTTATGCAGTCTCTGTATCTGCCAGGGAAATTCGATGCATCTCCCTAAAGTAAAACCATGGTCCCCGGAGTATTGTTATTTTAGTCCTCATTGTTTGCCTTTGTCGTGGTCTCTGCAATAAGATTAGCTGCAATCATCTGATCTATCTCTTGAGCTGCTCCAAAGGCCGTATTGCATTAACAAAACTTCGAGCCCATGGAGGCACATTAGGGTCGATGGGAATTCGTCTCTTTGCCCTGGCTTCCTTGGTATATTTCCTTTATCTGGCTAGCTCTGCTTTCTTTTCATCTTTTTTAAAATCTCGTGCTCTTATGTGCCTGGGTGGATCATTTCTCCCTGCAACTTTTCGTCTAGCCATTTCTGCAAAGACTTCGAGGATAAGTTAGATAGCAATTTTAACAGTAGAAAATGGGTGCTTCTGGGTGTGTAATCGCTTAGCCAAGCTAGTTGGCGAAATGCTTATCCTGTTAGGCCAATTGTTGAAAATGATGTACAACTGATACAAGGGCGCAGGCAAAGGGAGAACCAGGGATCTTTCGGCGGATCGCTGAGTGCATTTTGCGAAATTAAACTAACCACCGAAAGTCACAGATTAATCAATGCATAAAGTATTCAGTTAAAGGCGAAATGGTGTTGTTAGGCGAACCGCTGAGTAGTTCGGCGGAATTTATTCATCTCGCCGATCAGTTCAACGTGTCTATTTTCGACCCAGCCTTTCAAATTTCACCCCGCAACTCCAGATAATGCAACTTACGCTTATATTACTCAATTTCAACGAAAACTCAAAGAAACTTCTATTCCCACCGTGCAACAGTTCAACTCAAAGCAAAGTTAAGTTGTAGTTCCTCAAATCATGCAGGAAATACCAAGTCTTAATCGATAATATATACAATCCCAGTAACTCAGAGACTCAAAAGATATTTTATACTGTCATTAATTATGCAAATGAGTAAAAATTCTGATCAAATAACTTAGGGGTTTGATTACCAACGTTTGATATCGAATTAGATAGTACTGACTTGCTAGGCAGCAATGTAACCCTAATCCGAGGACAATTCGGCACTTAAAATACTCTAAAAGTGCAAGAAATATAACTACTAAAGTGCGAGTGTGAGTTTGTGAAAAAGGACAAAGTGAAAGAAAGTGAATGAGATGAAACTTTTAAACCAGTGGCTTGTGACCGTCCAGTTTCTGCTCATGCAGCGATGTTAGTTGATCTCGCTCAATCACTCGGTGAAACGCCGAATATCTAATTTCCTCGCCAAATATAATAGAGTTTTCAGTTCAGGTGAATAGTGCATCAGCGGTCTTTATTGAGATCGCCAATTAGATTGGCGATGCGCCGACAAAATTCATACTCTGATGAGCAGTTCCGCAAAGCAGTACTATGTCACCTAATGATCCAAAACCTGATGATGCTGAAGGTTAACGCAAGACGGCGATGAACTAGACCAAAGGGCAGATCGCCGAGTTGATCGGCGATTCCGACTAACTTGGCTGAGTGATCCTTTGCAGCACAGATTTTTGAAAACTATAAATACTTGTTGAGAATTATTATTCTAGTATCGAATTTTTAGCTTTGAACAGTAATTTTTCAAACTTTACTTCTATTTTTGAGTTCTAATTTCAGAGAGGATTTTGAAGAAATTAAAGGTTCAAACGGTTCCAACTCCAAGATTTTGGACTTAGGTCTTGTGGATTCTTCACTTTTGACTTGTTTTGAGACATAAATATTCATACCCATTTGAATGCAAACTCATATTGGTATAAATTTCTATCTCTTATACATGTCTAGCTAAAACCCCAATTCTTGGGGTGTGATTTTGTGAATATGGGTTAAGTTAGTTGTTGGGTCTTGCTTGATGATAGTTTAATCATTGTTTAAATGTGATTTGGTTTAGTAGTTGTGTTGGAACTTAATGAAATTGTAGTTGCAAATATGATTTCACCTTTGTGTTTTTGGCTTGTCGGAGAGAGAGGTCGTAAAACTAAGACTACTAAATTGATGGCCGGTGGGATTGGGTCGACATGAGGTTCAGCTCGAGAAAGTGAACCCTAGTCCTACTCCCACACATTCATCTCGAGAGAGTGAGTGGGCTAAGGCGGAGGCTGTTCTTTATGTGGCAATTCGGTGTTCGAGAGAAACCGAGTTGATTCGGGGTAAGTTGCTCGAGAGAGAATTTACCCCCACTATGGTCTAGCCTAGTCACAAATATTCAACGAATTTACTATCAAAAGCATGTACCCAATGATCTAGTTTAACCCGTATTCCTATTACATCCCAAGAATCTCATCTCCTTGATTAGTACTCTTTGCATTTTCGCTGAGTTTTGCTTACTTGTTACAAACCCCCATTGTTAATTGACACTTTTGTGTCACCCCTAAGATTTAGTATGTTTGTATTCGACAATGTTTTTAGCTATGACTAATTAAAACTTAAATTTATTTTTCTATTAATTCTCAAGCCCACTCTCTTGGGACTCGACCCCAACCCTTGGTTGGGTTACTTTACTATTGTACGATCGTAGACACTTGCATTGGAAGTTGTGTCTTGATTACGCAAACATCACCTAGCTTAGCCTACTAGATTCCGAGGTGTTACACAATAGTGTTCACTTTCTATTCTATTCCAAAATGGGAAGAAGATAATACTACCTAATTACAAAAAATACATATTATATCCATGAAACCTTCCAAAAAGTACTTAATCTTTTAAATACATTTTTGCCGTTGAGCTTTAGTTCCTTGAATTGCATAGGACAGGCGAAACACCGGTCCAAAATTGTTCAACGCTGATTCTAATGTTGGTTGATCCTTCATTTCTTCAGTGCACCTACATTTCGATCAACAATACATTCATCCAGAATTGTTCGACACCATATTTTTGTCAGTGGTTTAGGTTATATCTTTCCAGTCAAGCCTTCATTTAGCTTATGAGACACAATTTGGATCCTGCAAGCTTTCGTTTCCTTCATCATTCTGCTTCAATGATTTTAAGCTTTAATTCCTTCAAACATCATTTTTCCAAGGATTGCCTACATAAAAGATAACTAGGACCTAAAATCCCTTCATTAGCATTAAAATATAGCAATATTTATTGAATATGAGTTCAATAAGTTGGAAAAATATAAACTCATCAGTAACCAAGGTAACAAGGTATCAAGATAATTTTGCAGACATACGAGTAGGTAACAAGAGTACAAGTACAAGTTTATAAACAAACCATAGTTGTTCAACACACAAATAATCCAAAACAACTTCAAGAGTCTAAAGGGTAGACCAAACAACATATCAAGGTCCTCAACTTGTACACGAGTATATACAACCTTGAAAATACAATTAAATACCTTCTTTAATTTCTAGTATCTCTATTATGTTGATATAAAACAAGATTATCATCAAGAGTAAGTCTAGTTGGTGTAACTCAGACTAGTAAATCTAGCTAGGTTTCAGTACCTCATCTTTTAACTAAGTTTACGAAAGGCAAATGAAAAATCTGGAGTTTATGTCCTTCATGAAAGATGTAGGTATGTGTGGTGAGGTTTTAAGGAGTCAAGAGTCACCACAAAATACTTTTTGTTAAAAAATCAATAATCAAAACACATTCAACATAAGGATTTCTAAATTTGAAATTTTGATAGAACATGTCCTATATTGCATTCCCTTTTTCAAATCCATAACAGAAAAAATAGAATTTTAGATAAACATAAGAGTTGTAGGTATATGTGTTAACTTTTCAAAATGTATTATTCACTGAAAATAGATCTCTATACTATAAGATATAAAAAATACTAAACATTGCATAGTTCAAAAAAAATTGATTACTTACCAAAAGGTAGGTGTGTCTTATGTTTCAGCCAAACGGACAAAGTTTTTTCTATAATTGTAACTTAAACTTTAGATAGACTCGAGTCCACTGAAAGCAAAAAGGTCTCACCAAAATCTGTTTTTAAGCGGGATCCTAATGATCCATCTATTGTCGATCCTAAATACAAGAATTTGTATCATAAAATGATGTAGCATTGAATAATGTCAGGAGTGTACACTATGCATAATAAATATTAATGAAACAAAAATCTCAATGTAATTACCCTCTAGTTCATTTTCTCTTTATTTCATTATTTTTGGTGTTTAAAGCTTTTGTATGAAACAAAAATCTCAATGTAATTACCCTCTAATTACCCAAGTCATTTATGACTTTTTAATATTGAATTTTTGGTCACTAGTTGTTTGTTTAGTTTTTATGCAAGTTCTTATGTTCTTTTGAACTTTTAAAACTTGAATGGTTGACTTCACTTAAAACTTCAGATAGACGACTTAAAATGCAATTTGTCATTTTAGTTATCTCAATAACATTGAGTTAGGTCAAGAAGGACCCTTGTTGCGGACCCCGAAGCTCTCGAGCTTATTCTAAGCTACCTTATGGATTTTAGCTCAAAATTAAGCTTAGGTGTGAGCCCTAATTTTTGTCAAGATGACCTCCTTTGGAAGTTTGGACATCTTTGTAGAGTCCATAATTTTTAATTTGGTAGGGTAGCATAGTTTATTTGTGTGCATAGGTTCTGAACAGATCTCAAACCCCCATCGGGACATTTTTAAACATTCCAAGTGTGGGATAATGCAACACTTGATGGTGCAAAACCATTTGTGTTTTGTATTTGTGTGCCTAGTTCCTTCTTTAAGGAGTCCAGCAACCTTGATCTTCACTTTTGAACCCCGGGTGTCGCGTTCATGGAAACCAGATATTGTGTTCAGAGAGACCAGGTTCCTTGGTCATCACATTCATAAGATTGGCTCCACGTTCAAGGAGATTTGCATCCTAACCCCTTCATATCAATGAACATGGTTCTGCATTCATGGAGAAAGCTTAACGTTGACTGGGTTTTTTGATGTAACACCTCTGATATTGGTAAGTTGAGTTGGATACAAAGTTGTAAAATAAGTTGTTGGTGCAAGTTTGTACAGGCCTATCTACTATCCATAGAAGGTTCAACAGTCCATAGAAAGCAGTCGTTGAATAAGTTGTGAAAAGTTGGAAAATGCCAAATCCCAGAAGAAGTTCTGATGTACCAACATGACGGCACGTACAAGAGTTGGTGGTTCGTAGATCATACTCGTGGAAGGTATTTTGGACTTATAGAAAAATTTTGTAATTCGGTTCTACGAGATGGTCCTAGAGACCGTAGAAAGTTTCACAGCCCATAAGAAGGGTCTCATGGTAGTTGACCAGCATTTGGATCTCCAATAACTCCATTTATAGACGACTAGGACGGTTCCTAAAAAGTCTTCAGACTGTAGGTCGGTTCGTAGAGTCCTTTTGACAATTTTAAGTCAGGGTAATTTGGGTCCTTTCCAATCCTTTTAAACCTTAGGCTACATTGTTTTGAAACTATAAATAAGTCCTATAACTATTTTTAATCTTAAAATCTACCCATTCCCTCCCAATCTCTCAAAACCCCTAATCCCTAAGTTCATCTTCTCTAATTTTGTCTCAAGGCTCTCAAGGAAAATCTAGGGTTTCTTCAAGTTTAAAGGTTTCTTATTCAACATCTAGGGCTTTTATTACCCAAGTTATGTGGAAACTTCATCAATGGATCCATTTTATCCACTGAGTCTCAAAAGAAACTCAATTTCTCTTTTGAATTCTACCCAATTTTCTAGGGTTTTATGTGATTCTCCATGGTTTCAATTAATTATGATTCCATTATATATATTTTATTTTATTGTGCATGATTTGATTCAGTTACATATTTTCCAATTAATTTCATGTGAACCCATTCTATATACCTATGTTATGGTTCTGAACTATGATTATGAATTATGCATGCATCATAAAATTGAGAAGTTTATGAATAAATGACACTTTTTAGTGAAGTATCAAACATTATATGAATTGATGCTTCCTAATTGAAGTATTCTCGTTATGAAAGAGAATCATAATTTAGATGCTTAGGTAAGTGTCTTTATGAACATGTTATGAAATCACGGTTTTGAAAGGAGTTATCTATAATTATGAAGCTTATGATTGGATTGGTATTACTAGATTCTTACCTTTCAAAATATTATTATTATGATATGATTATGCCTATTTTTCATTGGTATTTTACTTAGCACCGAGAGGACTTCCTTTGATATTTTTCAATCCTCAGCTTCCTTCTTTTTCAGCACTTCCCCTCAAGCTAGTGAGTAGAGAAACGGTTACTCCTAGCTTGCTTCGAATACCTAGCAAAGAAAAACTTTGAATACCAACAAAAACATGTTTTGTCAATGCTTCGATATGAATGTGATGTCTAATCGTTTCTTGTGATAGTTCATCTACAGATTGATACAAGTAGTTCCACCAGTAAAAACACTTAAAAGCAATATGATTATTCCTACCACAGATTTGACATGACTCAATATTATTTCTCTCCTTATTTTCACTTTGGGAACTTTTATTATTCAGAGAACCTGGTTCATATTGACTGTTTTGAGAACTTGTTCCCTGTCCAGCATGTTTGAAATTTGTTTCTCTGGAGTTAATGTTGTTGTTTCCTCTTCCCCTGCCTTTTTGAGTAGATAATACCATGTTATGGTTTTGTTGTGGCACCCCTTCTTCATCTTCCTTTATATCAAAACTCGTGAGAGCATAAATAAATTGATTAAGGGTGGAATATGGTGCCTTACCTAATATGACAGTCCTAAAGGTCTTGTATTTGAGACCTAAACCTCTAGCAAAATTAATTACTTTTGTTGCTTGAATATAAATTTTTTCCAAGCATTCCCACATCTCCTTGGCAGCTCAGTAGCCCACAATTAGGTACATGCTTTCTTCGGTCAAAGTGCCTGAGATCCAACTCCTTAGTAACACATTTTTCTCCTTCCAATCATCAACGGTGCCACTATCTTTTGCATCCTTCTCGGCCGCTACAACTTCCCTAGCAGTCTGTTCAGTGGAACAACTAGTTTTACTTGGTTCATAGATGAGATACGTTAGTTTCATCACATAAATCAATTGGGATATTTGTGTCCTCCATATGAGGTAGTTTGTTAGCTTAAGTTTAATGGAGCAAGCGGCAATGAGTTGGTGAAGTGAGGAGGTCGACATAGTACCGGTGGAAGGGGCCATTGCCGTTAACGTGTGGTTTTTTTTTTTATCATTACTCAGAGAGCGGAAGAGTTGTTATGCTCTGATACAATGTAGAAATCTCACGTCTAGGATTAGAGAAATGTAGGATTGTATTGATAAAAACAATGTTGAGTTACAAGCTCCTTATATAAGAGAGAATTGTAGAGTCCTAAGTTAACTATACTTAGAGTCTTACTATAATACCTATTACTACTATAATAATAATAAGAATGCAATTATAAATAATCTAATCATAGTCGTAATATAATTCTAATCATAATGTAATTCTAGTTGTAATATAATCCTAATTAATATAAGTAGTCTAATCCTAGTGCGAATCTAATTCTACAGCAGTATTGTAAACTCGTCAGTCAGCTTCGTTGAACCTGTTCCTTTGACATGTTCCAATCGCCAGCTTCCTTCTTCATCAACACTTGTTGTAGACTCGTCAGTCAGCTTCGTTGGACACGTTCCTTTGACATGTTCCAACCGTCAGCTTCCTTCTTCTTCAACACTTAATAGGTGCAAAGAATATCTCCCGTCTTTCTACTTTCCGATTGTAAGGTTATTATAGGAAACTTGAATTGAAAACATTAGCTAGCTAAATATAGTGATCGGTCTGATGAGGTGTATTAACACATGTTTGGAAAGTATAATATAGCATAGATAAATTGTAAAATGGAAAAATATAAAAAGACATTATATTAGGAAGTAACTGATAAGTAGTATTACATTAGTACTTATCACCTTTGTTTGACATTGTATTATAAGAAAGAAATAATTAAAAAAAACAAAAGAAAAGGCTTCTAAAACATTAAATATATGTCTAATAGCTTGTATTAGATAGTATACCTGCGTTTTTTTTTTTGCATATCATTCAATGCATAGTAAGAAAAATAGAAAAAAACATTCAAAATAAGGAGGATCATAATTCAACAGATATCGTGAATGAGAAATGAAGTCTTTGTTGATTTATTGGAACTAAAGGAAAACTCAAGCATGACTATAAAAAGTGAGAAAAGTGAAGTTTTCTACGCATGTCGAGTCTTTCCATCATATTCTCTTCGGTTCTCGAAGTGGTCATTTTATTACGTGATCTAATCTCTAATGCAGGGAGATAGCAATTACATCGGTGCAAATCTTCAAAGAGGTAAGTTGTGTATTGAACAATGTCCTTCACAGTTGCATCAATCAATTATTTGTTTTTAGTAATATTATTTCAAATACTTTCTGTATACATTCATGCCTACTAATTCCTCTATTTGATATTGCAATATCGGAAGGAAGTAGAGTGTGAGTACATTAATAGACTTGTTTATGTTGTCTTGTGTTATGGATTCCAAAAGCCTGCACAGTACTGTGTATGTTAGCTAATTTCCTTTTTCCATTCCTTTTCCCCCTTTTATGCCAGGAAGAGAGGCTTAGGGTTATCTGGTGTAATTAAAGTGGACACTATGCCATTCTGATACTTCAGACGTCAACTATTCATCTGTGGACGATGATGAACTCTTTCTTTTTCTTGTGGGTGAAGATTAGTTATTTGATGTTATTGAAGCCATTGTTTTCTGTTGTATTGTGGAAACTATTTCTTGTATATTTCTTTATATGTAATTTTGAAATATTTGATTTGTCGTTTGCTAATAAATGTCAGCATTTTATAAAATGATGTTGGGTTCTCAAGTTATTTAACTTTCCTTTTAGATTCTAAAAGTAATAGTTAACCTATCTACTAGTGTAAGAATCTGTAGAAGTTTACTCTATTGGCATATATTTATAATAGAATCTAGAAAATGAAAAAAATTTAGTGATGAATTTTTATTCCATTAGTAAAACTTATGGATTGCTAATCTATTACCAACAAATTTTTGGAAAATGGTAATTTATATACCAACACATTTTCTATACGTTACTAAAATTTCTAACGGATTACTAATGAAGATTTTTTGTTATTGAAAATACCAACTGATTACTTACAAAGTTTAAAATATGAATATCCAAATTTACAAACCTATTTTCTATCCATTAGTAAAGATACTAACGGGGATACCTACCATTTTTGGTTGGTAAATTTGATACGAAACTGTTAGAGACAATTTTCATAAATTACCAATAAAATCTTTCGGTGGTTACCAACCGATTTTTGGTAAGTAAGTTTACCAACGATTATAATTGGTCGGCAAAATTTACCAATGAGCCTTTTACCAACAATTTAATTTTCATTAGTAATTGGTAAGTAACTCGATTTACCAACCGATTTGATTGATTTACCAACAGATATTTTTGTTGGTAATTAGGCCTTCTTTTGTATTTGTCGCCTTCTTTCTTTTATTTTACCACTAACTAATCGTGAGTATTGATTGAATTCCATTATGGGTGTGTTTGGTATGAAGGAAAACATTTTCCGAAAAATGTTTTTCAATTTTCTCATGTTTTGTTGGGTAAAATATTTTCCAAATCAACTCATTTTCCTCAAATTTAAGGAAAATGACTTCTCTTCAAAAATTAAGGAAAACATTTTCCAAAACTCTCCTCCAACTTCAATTTACAATTTTTTGTTGAAAAAATAAATTTTTTTGTTGACAAATAAATTTAAAATTATTTAAAAAAATAATTTTCAGCTTCAATTCTTTTAATTTTTTACCCCACCCTCACCCTCCCCCCTTTCTGCCAGCCTCCCTCCAAAAAAATAATTTAAAGTTTATTTTCAAAAATATTTCCAATTTAAAATTTTAATTTTCACCCCCTCCCCCCGCAAAAAAATAATAATTTAAAGTTTGTTTTTTTAAAATACTTTCAATTTCAAATTTTTATTTTTCATCCTACCCCTCCGCCTCTCCCTTCCCCCACGAGGCCAGCCCCACTACCAACTCCCCCCCACACACACAAAAAAAAAAAAAGTTTCTTTTTAAAAGATATTTACAAATTTTAATTTCCACCCCACCCCCAGCCCCGCCACCCCCTCTCCCCTCCCCCAAAAAAAATAATTCAAACTTTGTTTTGTAAAAATACTTTCAATTTTAATTTTTTATTTTTCACCCACTACCCCACCCCCGGGCCAGCCCCACTACCACCCCCCCTACAAAAAAATAAAATTTAAAGTTTGTTTTATAAAATATTTTCAATTTCAAATTTTTATTTTTTTCACCCCACTCCAGTCCTACCCACGACCCCCCCCCCACCACCCCACCCTTCCCCCAAAACAATGAAGTTTATTTTTCAAAAAGTATTTTCAATTCCAATTCAAAAATCATTTTCTACTCTCTAGTAAAATTAAAAGATATTTTCTCAAAAATATTTTTCATTCATAAATCAAACACTAAATATTTTTTTTCCGAAAAATATTTTCTACTCACTAACCAAACATGAGAAAATAAGTCAAAAATCTACTTGTTTTCGAGGAAAACATTATCCATGAAAACCATTATCCTTCATACCAAACACACCCTATATGTGCTCTAGTTTTGTTATTATTTCTAGTTATTGTTGATCACTTTTATTTGTGAGTTTGTCGATTTGTCAATAAGTGATTTTCTTTATTTAATTTTGGGACTAATTTAGAATTCTTGAAAGGACTTTATAATGAAAGGGTCATTATTCTCGATGTGGTTTGCTATATGTTACTCCCTCCGTTTCACAAAAACTGACCTAGTTTGATTTTGCACAGAGTTTAAAAAAATAAAAACGATTTTTGAATCTTGTGGTCCTAAATTAAAAGTTATGTCAACTGTACAAATTTGTCATTTAGGGTGTGTTTGGTATGATGTAAAACAAGTTGATTTTTGACCTATTTTCTCATGTTTGGTTGGTGAGTAGAAAATATTTTCCGGAAAGGATTTTTAGTGTTTGATTTATGAATGAAAAATATTTTTGAAAAATAAATTTTATTTTTACTAGAGTAGAAAATAATTTTTGAAATTGAAAATATTTTTTAAAACAAACTTATATTTTTTTTTTGCGGGGGGGAGGGGGGTGGTATGGGTGAAAAATTGAAATTAATTTTTTGTGGGGAGTGGGTAGGGGTGGGTGGGTCAAGGGTAGGGTGAAAAAATGAAATTTTGAAGTTGAAAAT
>JAJOOF010009447.1:0-48837 GCA_029582545.1 Solanum lignicaule
AGCTAAACAAGTTTTCGGTAACTTCCGAAGCACATTTTTAAGAACTTTTTGGGTCAAATTCAAATATAATCATTTCATTAAGTTCTCAACTCCAAATTCACATGTGAGGCTCTAGTTTCACTCTATCATTTTTCGGGTCGTTACATCTTTCCTTTTTAGTCTGTTTAAAAAAAAATGACCTCTTTCCTTTTTTGTTAACATTTTAATTTCAGCTTTCCACGTGGCATATTTAAAGCCACAAGATTGAAGGGCAATTTAGTACATATGACATAACTTTAATTTACGACCACAAGATTCAAAAGTCTTCTTTATTTCCTAAAATTTCATGCCAAGTCAAATCAGACCACTCTTTGTGAAACGGAGGGAGTATATAAAAATTGCAAGGTGTAGTTTTAATATGTATGCAATTTATAAATTGTTCAAAATACAAACAATTAGGAACCACATATAAACCAACAAATAAAATATTCAATTAAGATCACAAATGTCATGCGGTGATATATTTACCTTTTCAATTAATAAATGTTAAACAACTCACATTTTAAATATTGTATTGTATTTATTTATTAACAAACAACTATCTCTAAATAATAAAATTTGTAAGCTAATTTATTTAAATAAATTTACTAGTACAAATATAAAACATAAAATCAAGAAAATAAATAAAATAAGTTGAGGGATATTTTTGTCTTTACATAGATAATCTCATGGTATTAAATTCAATGTATTACTAATACCATCACATGGAAGGTATTAGTAATACATCCTATAATGCCTGTAGGGTGTATAACTAGTCCATGGATTAGTTATACTTAGGCCTAAAAATTCTACCAAACATAGTACTAAATAATACCATACATAATATATGAATTATTTCTCCTAATACCTCCTACCAAATGACCCCTTAGTGTATTGGATTACCATTAGGAAATGTTGCCTAATTTGAATTGATGTGATTATTAGGGTAATAATTATCAACCTAATAATTACTCTCTCTGTCTCTAATTACTTGTCAATTTTTCATTTTTTAGTTGTTCCTAATTACTTGTTCATTTTGACAAATCAACAAAGGACAATTTTTTTTACCTATTATACCCTCAATTAATTACTTTGAAAAAAGTAGAACTTCTTGAAAACAAGTTTTTAATTCATCTACTTCATAATTAATAGGGGTAAAATGATAAACTGACTATGTCAATAATTGTTTTCTTAATAGGTGTGTCAATTGAAAAGTGGACAATTAATTACATAATAAAGTAATTATATTTGAAAATAAAAATTAATTATTTAAAAAATTATTCAATAAGAAACTATAAATAAGATAATATAATTTCAAAATATCACAATGCCATATTTGTCAATATTTATGGAAGTACATTAATTAATCATTAAATATAGTGATTTGAAAATTAAAAAAAATTCATTATTAAAGTAAATATTTTGCTAACAAATTCAAATAGAATATATTTTTGTTTGTTTGTGTAGCTTTTGCAAAAGCAATTATATCTACAGTATTTATTTATTAAGTCAATTTTTTTACTAAAAAAACATAAATTGAAAATCAATTCTGGAGCCCTAATTTCCGACCCGCCACCATTTCTCTTCTGGTCCCAAAGCTTTTTCTTCCGGCAAAAACCCTACTGGTAATTCTCCTCCAGATGAAGATTTCTTAACTTAATCTCCCAATTGACAGGCTGAAAGGATTAAAATTACGACTCTTCATTGATTTTGCAGAAGCGAGGAGGGTTTAAAATGGACGGTAGCAGCAGCAACGCACCAGTTCAGCAGCTGACGGCGGAGGCAGCTGCACAGCTACAGGAAGGCATCGGTTTGGTGCTATCTAGATGGACTGCTCTGCAGATGGCTATCGAGAACGAGTGGGGTGGCCGAGATACTCGTGAAAAATCCAATCAACTCAATGTTGACATTTTTTCCGCTTTTACACAATCCAAAGGTACTTCTAATTGATTAATACGCCATCAGTTTATTCAATTTATTAGGCACTAAGTTCAAGAATTAAAAAAGCATTATTTTTGGAAGAAACTGAAAAGTGAAATTGAAAAGGAGAGAGTAACATATTAAAGCTAATCACAGTTGCTAATATTTCTTTGTTTCCTCCCTTGTGTTATTTGATTAAAGTATTTGTTTTTTTGTGGGTTCCTCTTTGTTTTGTTATGCAGAAAAAGTATACATGGATGATATAGAAGAAATTCTAGATGAGTTCATGATATCTCTAAATACTGAAGTCAATGATGGCAGCCTTGAGGAGGTACGGGAACCCCTTGTCGGTGTAGTTTGCATTATCTTTGTTGTGCTTTTTTGCTGTTGGCCTTACTCAAAACATTGTTAGGAATGATTTCATGCAAATACTATATATATATATATATATATATATATATATATAGTTGTTTTCATGAATATTATGAGTTCCTGTGTTTGAACTTGGATATTTAATCTTTTTGTTTAGTTTAATTATAAATTTTTTGCAGTCAGAAGTTTGAACTATTAAAGAGAAGGTATTTATTGAAGTTCTGCCTATCGTTGTTGAGTATTATAATTCTTTGAAGAAATATGTGCTCATCCAATGAGAAACCGGAGTTTTGCTTTGTAGGTTAGAAGATTGAGCTCTAATCTATCTCTCTCTCAAAAAAAAAAAGAGTAGAAAAGATTGGGGCTTTGAAAATGTAGGCTCGTCTCTCCGTCCTCAAGTGGCTTTCTATGTTTCAATACCCAATACCTCATAAGGAGCAATCTGTAGATATTGAAATAACTGTTCAAGCAATCAAATTCTAGATGATGCTCGTTGGGGTTTAAGGCCCATTTACAGATTTAGAAAGTTGTGGCTATCAAGGTTCTCTTGAGTCTTGGTTATGTCGAACAGATGATGTTAGAAGGGCCAAGACCTTTTTGTTCCCAAATTAATCAATAAATTAATTATTCCTCCATCTTGGACAAAATTGGGGTAAGTTATATGAATCATTTGTAATCGCTCTGCTATATTCAGACCTAAATCATCAGATAATATATTTTTTAGAGATTCTTTTTGTTTCAGTCTGATCAATCATGCATTTCTTTAAGGTTCTAGAGTCAAGTCTGATGTATGCTTTCATAACAATTTATATTTGTGATCTCTATCAGGTAGCAGAAAAATTGATGTATATGCATGAAGAGTGTCTGGAAGGGAATTTCAATTCAATCAAAGTGCTAAGGGAAACAAATGTTGGGAGGAGACCTGCTACTTATGTCAGACAAGTAAGCATCCCTTTTTATAGGCATAAGGTTCTCTGTATCCTATCATCTGCATAACAAATAGTGATAAAGAATAACTAGTATGTTGAGTTAGTTATTTCTATAGAAGTATTTAAGGCCTTAATTCATATTCATTACAAATGAAGTCTGGGCATATCAGGTATTTGACAAAAGTAACTGTATGAGAATTGAGGTGAAGGTTTGTGGGTTATGCACTTGTGTTGCTTGTTCTTAGGAAATAGGAACTTGAGAAGAACTAAAAGAGTACCTTCAAGATATGCAACCACTTTGTAACATAACAAGGACAGCGCTCATTCTCACATATGAAAATGGTTGTTAGGATGTGCATGTTACCTAACATGGTAGTATATTGATCAATCTACTACTCTTTGACCCCAAATTAGTTAGAGTTCACTATATGAAAATTCTATCTGACAAGTCAACTAATCATTTTATTAATGTAAACCAACAGTAGAAAATGCTGAATATGTTCAGTGCGCAAGAGGCAAGAAATTCAATTCCATATCTAATTCCAGGAACTGAGAAACTCTAAACAGTGTGTCTACATCATATACATCAGCCTTTTGCACCACAAATATATCAAAACCAAACATTTATATTTCACTTAAGGCAGTCTCCTTTTCCCCGTCGAAGTATCTTTGGTTTCTTTCACTACTCACCAGCCATTAAATACACAAAACAAGCTGTGTGACGATGTAGTTGTTCTTGGAATACACTATTTTACCTAAACAAATTCCAGATCAAGTCCCACTGCTGGTTGGTATTCTTGCAGTGAATGAGACCTCATTCATATATGTTCATTCACGTTCGAATAAAAGTATCTGTGCAAGTGTGCATACAAGTAACGTTGTTAGTGTTACTTCTTTTTTTTTGAGACAAGGGTAACTTTTGTTAGTGTTACTTCTTAAGTTCCCTACTTTTGAAAGAGGAAATATAGGGGGATTTGTACTATATGTTGGAGTCCTAGTTACCTCCAAATCATTAAATCTCCTCTGAAGTTGATGTTCCACACCCATTGATTCTATGTTGGCCAGTCAGGAAGTGTTGTTTACTGCTATGGTAAATTAATCAGGGAATAAGTCCATCAAAGGGCCCGCATATGGGATTACATTGGGTATGTTGTTGTTGGTGTTGTTCAAGTCTATCAAAGGGCCATGACCAGCCCAATGATCCATCCAAAAAGCAATTATTCTGCTATTACAAACTTCAAAACCAATTTTAGCCTTAAAACAAGGCCAAAGATATTTGATGCCCTTCCAAGCAGAAATGCTGCATGGTGTTCTAGCATCACTGGAACACCTGTACCCTTCAACACCATATTTGTTTTTAATGACACATCACAATGAGTCCGCCTGATGTTAAACCTTTATAGCCACTTCGTTTAAAGCCTTGGTGGACAAAGTTATTCGATAGTTGTGCTTGTGGGAGGTAGTAGGTACCTAAGTCTATGAGAAATTGGTCTTTCTTTCTACCCTCTCATACCATGCAAATCTGTAATAAATTCTGAAATATTGTAAGATTTATTCCCCTGTTGCAAAGTAAATTTCCCTACCAGTAATTGTTGTATGTTGTTATTCTATTGAAACGACACTGTCCTCTTCTGGGATGGGAACATTATTAACATTATTTTAATACTTTCACTTGCTATTTATTAGTCAAGAGTTATTCCAAAATGACGGTGTTCCTGAATTTTCTTTTTAGCCCCAAAAGTTAAGCTTGAGGAGTACTATGAAATGTTGTGAACTTTCTCCAGCTGTCTCCTCTTATATTATTTTTAGCAGCCCCAAAATAAATTCCCATCTCAGTATGATTCGGGTCATATCTTGACCAATATCATTCCCAAGTGGAAAGTGCGTTGTATTGAAACTATTACTGTCTTGAATATTGCCCGTGCAATTCATCTTTCTTCCTAATTATTTGCAGGCAAATATGCTTTTAGAAAATCTCTATAAATAAAAGTAAATACTTTCATAGATTTAAGTGAACAATGATTGATTTTATTGCTTACTTTTCCAAAACTTTCCAGGATGCTAGTGATGACGATGACAGTAGTAATGATGGGGTTGACAGAAATGAGAACTTGGGCAATAATTCATCCGATATGGCAATTGATTCTATGGAAAGCCAGCCAAGTTTGGGTCAGGATATGATAGCTGAACCCGTGAGAAAGCAACCAGCTGAAGTGGACCCAGACGGGTGGACAACGGTATCTACAAAGCGTAACAAAGGTAGAAGGAATTAAAGCACTACAGACCCATGGGGGTAAAACAAAAGGAATTAAACCACACTACAGACCCATGGGGGTAAAACGAAAGGAATTAAACCCTACAACTGCAGTCCTATACAATTTTTTTGTCCCCTTGCCTTAAAATGAAGGAATTTTGGAATATTAATGAAATAGTATCGTAGTAGTCGTAATTATTGTGATTGTAGTTTGGTTTTGCTTTCTTGTTCGTCAGCTAATTTTCTTCAAAGATCCAATTATGTTATAGTGTAACAATGAATTTTTGTATTTGAGTGTTACTGGGGCCTCATTGATGTTGCTTAATGTAATTGGTATTCCAACTTTTTTCATGACATAGAGTTAATGACCCCAAAAAAGAAAAATACTCCTTCAAGACAACCAGATTGTTCAAAGCGAACAATATAATTATATCCATTGTTCGCGCCATATGCATGCTTTGAAGCTAACCAACTTAACCAGATATACAGATGTCAATGGCCGATCTTAATAACTTTTTAGCAGTTCCCTGGTGCTTCAAAATGAAGATTGTTTCACTCTATTAGTCGTCAGATATTCATTTTTCCATGAACGAAGATTGATGCTGTTGATAATATTCATATATGTGTCTGGTACTCTGTTGCTTTTTTACCCAAAAATAGAGACTAAAACTTTTTACTTTATAGTTTTAGTGTTGGTAAACTTCAAACAAAAGTCTATCTTACATTGTGTGTATTTCCATCAGGTCTTATAGTTATCGCTGTAATGACTGATGGATTTAGCTCGAGTTCACGTGCGATGCAATTTTCTTGATAAAGTACAAGTCTCTGCTTCCACCAGCAAAATGGCTGAGAAGTTTACTATTCAAAATAGAGTAAAACAACTAGGATCTAATCTGAAATCACCTACACGATTGAAGCTTTTTCTTGTTGTGCTTGTTATGATCATCTAATGCTTCCAGAACATTTCGATGATCAACATCTCAAGACTGGTTTTGGCAGAGCTGAGTATGATATTTTGAGGATCACATCAAAGAGGAAAAACATGAAGATAGCAAAGATAATTAGATAACTTCACATGTCTCATAGCAAATCTTATGGGGTTCCCTATCAATGTAGATAAATATTTTGCTGAAAGGTCTAAACAGCAAAACAAAAGCTCCCAACAACTTCTATCCTATAACAATGCCAATGCAATGGCATACGGAAGGGACACAACACAAAAGCACAAAGGACTATAACTGATTTCTGGCATTCGTCCCCAACATAACCAGAAACTAGCATAAGTTAGTTTTCTCCACCAACAGTGGGGCTTAGACAAAAAGTTGATTAAAAAACAAAAGACTGGTAGTGATATACTACATAGTTTTAAAATTCATCACATTACAGAACCAGAAATTTCCTTTAGTTTAGCAGAAGAACATTGAACTGCGAACATTCTTGTGAAGCCGAGGCAATGGAGGGACTAGAACAGTACCGGCTGTTGAAACTCCACCATGGCTCGAGGTGGCCTCTGAAATTTCATCAAACTTGATAAACTGTGCCACCTGTGCTGCTGCCAAGTGGGCATAACATATAGGTGCAACTGCTCGGAAAAAATAAAAACGTTCATCAGATCAGCATAGTAGTAGTATGTCATGATATTCTATATCTTTAACACCTTAAAGCCAGTAAAGAATCATAATTCGAGATTATTCTTACCAACAGAGATGGCTGTGGTACTTCTCTGATACCTGCAGTCAAGTAGTAGAAAAGATAAATAAAATCTCTCAAGGAAGGATTTAACAAGTAGTAGCATACATTCATAGAAGGAGATTGCTTGCTTGCTTACACATAAGACAATGAATGGACCAGCTCTTGCATGTCATCTGCTGAGAATCCAATTTCATCATGCAGAATATGGTAGTGTGTAGGTCTTGTTGTTCCCTGAATAGCAAAAAGATGACAGAAGCTCATCATAGAAGCAACTAAATATGAATTGCAGAGCAGACTCAGAAAAGGGATTTGCAAACTCACAATAGGTCCAGCATGAGCACACATGTAGAAGTCATTGGTCTTTGGATGGCAAACTGCATTGTCAATCACAGTCCCTAGCATAGGAAGATATTTCAAGGAAGTTTCTACAGAATCAATCAATCAAATCATACTCCACTAACAACACAAGCTAGGTAGCTAAAACTACAAACCAGGAGGAACATTATCCGGTGAGTTGGTCTGGAAAAATCTTGTGTGGTGGTTCTTTTGTGCAACAATGACAGTGAACTTTGGAGACCAATCTTCTTCCAGATGATTACAGGCCTAGAGAATACAGTCGTATTTTGTGATCAGAAAGAGGTTAGGTTTCAGGGAAAAACTAAGCTGCAGTTACTGCACATTCAAACCTCGATAATCTGATTGAGCTCAATGTTAATGACTTGGTTGAACTGGGACTCACTTACTCCATCTCTGTACATCAGAGACAACTTTATCATTAGCAATGATTACCTTTTAATGTGCAGTAATTAGAAGAAACCAAAAAAATATTACATAAGAAACAGGTTTACTGAAATTATACCTGAAGATGATGATATGCTCAGGTTTCACATTTTTTGAACTAACATAGAAGTCCCTGAGCAGCTCCCTGGAAACAGGACAAACTTCTTAAGCAACAAAATGTATACAAAAAAAATGTCTAACCACAAACAACTAATTGAGTCAGCAACTACCTGAAAAGGCCCTCATCTTCGGTATCTGATACTTTCTTGAACAGAGAATCTATCATTTCCAGCTTTGGTGACTGTGTACAAACAGCTGCTCGATAGCGTGAAATAAAGGGCCATTGTCTAGAGCTGACCACCTGGTGATCTCAAATCCATAAAGTCAGTGACAGTCTAAGACCAAGAGAAGTAAGCAGAGTATAAAATGAGCAATAATCTTTTACTACCGCTGCAATGGATGGAGCATCTGCTCGTCCAGGTGAGCCATGAGAGACATCCATCCCAATAATGATAGTGGGCACTTTGGAAATCTGAGGTAGTGTAGGGGCAAGCTCTGTAGTCAAAAAGGAATTCATGCCGCCCAGCTGCAAAGAAGCACCAGATATGAAATAAGTGTTTAATCAATCAGGAGTCACTAATAATTGTTGTAAAAACTGTCAATTCAAATCTTGCCTTTGCATTGATTTTCAGGAGCACATTGGTAAGGTACTGATCATTGATCTTTGTAGGAGCAATGCATTGTGTAACAATTCCAAGATCAGCTAAATTCCTTTTCTTCCAGGGGCCTTCAGTATGGAAAATTACCAGGAAAAAGACAATTAAAAAAGATATTCCAACCATTATTATTAAAAATAATAATTAAATATAAGATCCTGAAGAAACCAAGATTAGTTGGTTCTAAGGCAACAACCATAAAGGTCAGAGTTCTTTCTCTCTGGAAGAATGCATAGAAGGAACTGAGGTGGAGCTGGAAGTTTTGATTTCAATTCTTCTAACATTTTCTCAACTCTCACAGGAGCAGGATTTCGCCTGTACTGCTGATTCTCCTCAAAGATATGCTGAAATGGTGGATTGATGAACTGCATTGGTGATGTAACACGTTAATGATGCAGAAAAATAATTTTACACAAACACACACGCATATATTGCACCCCAGAGTTGGAAAGGTACTTACAATTCCTTTCATTTTCCCACACCTTTGTAGATCCATACAAAGCTTACGAACATCACAACGGGCAGAAAAGTTCACAGCTGCCCAACGCTCAAGTTTGACCGGTTCAACCAATCGCTATATTGGGAAGACTCAAATTAAAGGATGAGCATCGATTAATCATGAGGAGAGAGTAAAAAATGATGAGCAAGATACTACCTTCTGGTTAAAATTCCATCTTCCATTTCTAGGAAACAAGTCTTGATCGTCCCCCACCCTCAACTGTAGTAAAAGTAATAAGAAATGTGAAGTCTTGTCAGTCATATATACTGTACAAACTCGAAGTCTATAATCCACAGTGCAACCTGAGAAACATTTAGCAATTCAAAGTGACAAGAGAACAACAACAGCGGTACATTGAACATTGACTATGTCACCTTTGGAGTTGGCAAGATACGACCATCAACTTGAGTAAACTGATCATTAATTGAAATTCCAGCAGATCCAAGAAGAGGGTCAGCCTTATAGTTGCTGGTCTTTAGGGCCTGCATGTTTACATGATGGTGAAATGCATAGCTTTTATGAAATGAGGACAAGCTACAATTGATTCAAGAGCTTACATCGGTCAATGTTCTCATCCTTTCTTGGGGCTTTTGTCGGGATTTTTCTACAAGGGAAGCTCTTTGTAGATTGGACAGGGCCTTGGTATAGCGTTGCAGAGACACCAGAGAGCATAGCTGACAAGACAAGGAAAAACTGTGATGTCACAACCTTAAAAGTAGCATATTAGCAGGTGTTAGTTGTCTAGTACCTCAAGAGGAATAAATGTTGGGTGCTTTGGTTTCCCAACGTTAATGCAAGGAAAATCTCCAGAATATTGTAAAGGAATATGGCGATGATGAGTGAAATAATCATAAACAGACGTCTCAACCTCTTGCATTCCCCCATCCCCATTTTTCTGCTTTAACGTGAAACTGAAATGCAAAAAAACTGAGATTGAATATGTGCTTGATATCAAATCAGTCCAGAAAATGTGAAAAGGCAAAATGGATTCATAATGAACAAACTGACGTCTGCTCTCTGCAAGGCTTATCAGTGAGGCCGGTGATTTTGTATTCCCTATTTGAAGGGCTGGCCTTGATCCTCAGACTCTTCAGCATCCTCTTTGCCTGGACAGAGGAGCAATTATGAAAATTTAGAAGTTAGAGTTGCAAGGAAAAGAGAATAAGTACTAGTTACCTTGGACCAATCAATCTGGTAAGGATCTTTTGCATTTTGATTGGCAAGAAGGAAATCTATCACTGCCCCTGGCTTCACAATCATTGTGGTTGACACATCTGCAAATTAAAAAACCATAAGATAGTGATACGGGGGTGAGAAAATGTAGTGATTTTCTGGATAACAATTTACCCATGTTCAATGAAAGGCCTCCCTGCGTGGCCCGGAAGCTTGCATGGAAACCTCGGCATCCTGAAACTCCTCCACCAAGATCAACAAAGTTTCGAGGCTCATTGTGAAAAAAAGACTGGCGCACAATAAGGCAGCCCCTGTAACGAAAAACCACACGAGTTTTAAAAAACCAGAATAAGTTATCACTTATCAAAGCAGAAAAATAAGCAATTCCATACCGTTTGGCAGCATGCTGCCTCAGAATTATGTCAAGCACTCTCACTGCCTCTTGATACTGTTCAGAATCTTGTCCCCGGAGTGCATTTGCAATGGCTTGCATTGGTATTTTTGCAGCATATTTAATTACCACCTTGTATGCCTTTGACCATGTCTGCTTCTTTGATCTTTTCCTATCAACATCACTTGGGCTCCCTCCAGGGCTGCCTCGAGTAGTTCTGTACACATGAAGCAAACTTTAGCTGATAAATACCATTGGATTATATTACAACAAAAGCATATAATAGAAATGCACAAAGAAATTTAGCACTACTGCACCTAGATGAAGAGACATCCTCCAGGACAACATCAAACTCAAACTTGTTCCCAGGCAGTGCACCAATAGTGAACAAGCTCTTCTCCCCATCATAAGCAAAGTCTTTGCCAGCTAGCTCCATTGAATAAGTTTGGTGGACCTTGTCAAGGATTTTTCGTCCAATTCCTTTCACCTCTACGGGGTTTCCATCTTCATAATTTATAGCAACCTGAGGCAATAATGATCATTATTATCTAGTGTAGTTTTAAATATATCAAGCCAAACACATAGCATTGCACATTGTATTTAGCTCAATGAAATTGAATGCAATGTGAATAGATGAAAGCTTACACTATAGTGGAAGAAGTGCCCATCAGAGTTGTTCATCCCTACTTTGAAATGGTTGGTGAGTAGGCGAATCTTCTGTCCCTTTGACCCAGTTCCTTGTCGAGCCATAGGAAGACGGTCTGATTTTGTTGCTGTACCTTCATCTTTTGAAGAGGCCATTTGTAATAACCTAGGACCAAAGGAAATATACTCAATTCATTGATTTATTCAGAGAAGGTTAAAGCAACAGTAATGGAATTGTAAGTGCCATTAGCTTTATAAAATGTTACAGCATCATCTTTCAAGTGGGAAAACACATAGATATAATCAACTCTGCTTTATTTATCCGGTCACTCAGCATACATGTATGCACATACACGTAGAGGCACATAACATAGACCAAAGAAATGAAACATGAATAACAGAGAGACTTAAGCTGAAATGAAATGAGAATAGGACATTCAAACATGAATAACAGACTATTACCTACCAATTAACCATCTATATGGTTGATCATTAGCATACAAATATACATTGGCTAAAGAGTGCCACAACAAACAAATTATGAAAACCATACTACAAATATTTTTCCTACTTTAATCGTATATCTATAAGAATTATTCACATCAGTGCAGAATAATACCTAGTAAAGAATCAAGGAATTCATGACAACATCCCCAAGAAAAAACAGAAAGAAGATGCTAAAATAAAGAGCCAAAAAAGGATTTAGACTTTGGGAAAAAAAAAAGAGAAATTTGTAGCATAATGATGGTTCTTTGAATAATTACTAGTTGTCATCTAGGTCTCAGGAAATTAACTGCAATAAATCTGGAACTACAAAATCTCTATAGAACATGCTACAAATGGTTCTCTATCATATGCAGCTCAAGCTAGGGGCAAACTGCAGATAGTAAATACAAGAAGAATAACATCGTACAAAGTACACTATTGAATTATATTTGGATTGTGGAAGGCCTTCAAAGAGTTTAATAAAGGTAGTGGACTATTCCACTAGTCATGTTAAGGTTTTGAGTTTGATCCTTAGATTCTTCCATATATCCACACGCAAAGAGACATGATTATACATTCAAATTAACAAAAATGCACCATTTCAAACAACTTAAACTTTTAGATTAGCTAGGCACATTTTGCAATATTGTGGTAACAGAAAGATTCAAATGACACACAGTAGTATCCAATTTTCAGACAAAGGGAAAAATATTAAACCACAACATACAGTAAAACTCCAGAAAAAATGACTAGAACATAAGAAGAGTATAACTCTTTAGACCCTCTATCCAAAAGAACAAGTAAATAAAAATTTAAGCTTAGTTAGTAAGAAAGGACCATATAAATGAGAGTTTAGAAACTAACAAAAAGACTCCAGAACATGAAGCAGCAACTACAGAATACCTCATGAAGTCATACATGCATAGCAAACATGATTTACCTAATCAGCATTTTAATTTTCCTTATGATTCCATTCAACAAATACAGTATATTCCAACTCTTCAACTAAAGATTATTAACACATACATGTAGAGTAAAAATAAAAAGCATATCAATGTATTAATAAGGAGAAACAGAGAGGGAAAGGATATACATTGCAAGTAGACCCTCTTTTTCACCTTCTAAAATCAGACCTTAAAACCTCTGCAAACAGCTAAGAAAAATGAATTATTCAAATTTTATTTGCCTTTGTAAGTAAAGATAAAACCATATCCCTATTCCACTTTTATGCAAAAAGAACTAGAGGACAAATATATCCTTTTTTTGGCAAATCTTTTAGTAAGTGCACCTTCATTTTACAAATGACTAGTATAATTATTAATTTGTACAAAGAAAACAAATCAGGATGCATTGCTATTTGGGGGGGGAGGGGGGGATTATCTTTATTGCTGGAGTTGCAGTAGTGGACCAAAAAGAGCTAAGGATTTCATTTTTGGCAAACAAACTCAGAGCACATGGGCTGGACTAGGAGGTTGACTAAACAGATACTCCATTAATGAAGAGCTAAAGACACACACAACTCAACATGCAGAAGTAAAATAAATCAGATCATATGAATCAAAGCAAGAAAAAAACAAATATTCTTTCACCTTACAAATACTGTGTTATATACATATATGAATCAACATAAATACCAAGAAACACATATTCAGAGAGCAAAACTAAATCACCATACAGAAGAGAGAGTACTTTGTAAGTAATGGTAGTACAAAAATCTTTTATAAGGATAAGCAGATGGCTAAATACTATAAAAGGCCACAAAACTTTACTACAACAATAAATAATGTAGAAATATTGAGATTGATAACAGCTCCTAAGAAATTAAAAGCACTTTTTTCCTTTTCTGGTTGATTAATAATGGTTTCTTTTCAAAACCCTTTTACCCAAAACGGAAAACGAAACGATTTCCAATGCTATGGGTTACTGTAAAAGTGAAACAGACATGGATGACCAAGCAACAAAAGATCAAAAAACCATTATATTCAAAACCTTCACATACATACAGTGATATCTTGCGTAACCATAAGAAAATCTTTCTTCAAAACCCCATATTGTATACAAAAAAACCAGAAAATCTTTCAAGAAACACAGCATATTGTAAACAAACTAAAAACAAGAAAAATTATCAAGAAACAGAGCATAATGTGTACAAACTAAAAACAAGAAAACCTATCAAGAAACAGAGCATATTGTATACCATCAAAAAAACAAGAAAAATCAAGAAACAGAGCATAATATAGTATGCAAACAAAAAACAAGAAATTTATAAAGAACACAAAAACCCATATAAAGAAATACCCAGCTCATGAAAACCCATATATTGTATATACAAAGCAAGAAAAACCATCAAAACACATACACAAAGAGAAACAGAGCATAATATAGTATACAAACAAAAAACAAGAAATTTATCAACAACACAAAAAACCCATATAAAGAAACACCCATCTCATGAAAACCCCATACATTGTATATTCAAAGCAAGAAAAACCATCAAAATACATACACAAAGAGAACCAGAGAAGGAGAAAAAACCTTAGAAATCTCAGAACGATAGAAAAAAAAAATGTTGCTTACTACAAAAGGTATGCAAGGTATGTATATATGTATATATAGCGGTTGTGGGGTAGCAACAGAAGTACCCTATTGGCACACACTGCGTCTGCTGCAGCTAGTAGTAGTAGTAGTATTATACCGTATTTTTAGTGGTGAAATGGCCGTACGGACGAGGCCCACCTCTCTCTCTCCATGTCTTTTTTCCTTATATATTTCATTGAATATGTTATTATTATTAATGAGTGTGGTGTTAATGTATCTTGAATTAAAATTTCATTAAAAAAGAAAGGATATAGTTTAGAAAGAATATTATAAGTTAAAGTTAATAAATTTAATAGATGAAAATAAATTTATTCTAAAGTTAAACTTTCCTTCAAGAAGCTAAGTAACAAGTAATTTAGCTAAGGAATACATATTTATCTACGCTCAATATTTACGCTAAATCAAGTAATTTAACTTCAGAAATTAAAATAAAAGTATATGTGCACACCATTTAATTATGATTAAGTGATAAATGCATGTGTCACTAATCTGCTGTAAACATTTAGATCATGTAGTAAAATATGATGCTATTATGCAAAATCACTTATTTCTTCACAAAAAAATAGGCCAAATACTTTTATTCTCTAAAATATTTTTATTATTTTCTCAAAAGTACTTCTGAACTCTCAAAAGTTTTCCCAAAAGAATAGTACTTTAAACTTCTTGGGGTTTCTTCTTGACATAAAATAATGTTAGAAAGGACAAAAAAATATCACATCTTAAATAACTATTTGAAAATCAGATAAGTCTATGAGTTGGAAGAAGTTGCTTAATTTGGAAAGAATTTTTTGGTGACATAATTGGGCCCTTTAGATAATGTGACATAAAATAGCTCAAAATCACATGAAATATTAAGAGAAGTGCATCCAAAAATAAATCAATAAACACTTTAGAATCTATGAAGCCCAATATCTCAATAAGTCATACAACTAATCCTTTGAGAGTGTTTTCAAACTTACTTCCAATCTAGGGAAAATGGGATTTTTTTTTTTTTTAAAAAAATACCCCTCAATTATATATAAAATTATAATTTTGATTCTTGTGATATTTAATTAAGAATGTTTTTTTTAAGACTGAATTGGAATGTCGTCGAAAGAAATTCAGTATTTTGTAACGAAATTAATATAAAAATTGAAGTCAATTTTTCCAAACTGATAAAATCTGGTTGACGAACTTTCCACCTCCAAGAAAAAACATTTTGATCTCCTATCCTAAATGTCAAATATAACTCATAACAATCTATCTTATGGGGCATATAAAGATTCTTTCGATCTAGTTACTCTTTGGGGTGGAATGAAAGATTTTTACCTAATTGAAATGAGTTTTGGTCCCTTGTGGCTGAATGAGGATGGATAAGCAGGAGGGAATTCCTATGGTTAGATTAATTGGCCATTTGGAGATTTCTACTACGATGATTGAAAAATCTTTTACTATGGTGGAAAAAAGACAAGTGGGATGAGAGCAAAGTAAATTCTACGCGTAACATTTCAAATACATTAAAAATGATATTATCGATAAATATGACGTATAGGTAATTAAGTAATGAAATAATTAATATTATGATAAACTTGTAAATATTCTCAAGAGAATTTACTAATAGTTGACGGATTTGGGGTCGTTTGATTGGGAACAAGTTATCGCAGGATTAATTATCTTGAGATAACTTATCTCACCATGTATATGAGATAATTTATCTCATCGCTATGGTATAAATGGTGGGATAAGTTATCCCAAACATGACAATTAAATAAGACACCAAAATTTTATCCCAAAACTGTAAAATACCCCTTTTTAGATATGACATTCTATTAGTAATATATACTCCCTCCATTTCACAAAGAGTGGCCTAGTTTGATTTGGCACGGAGTTTAAGAAAATAAAAAAGACTTTTGAATCTTGTGGCCCTAAATTAAAGTTATGTCAAATGTACAAAATTGCTCTTTAATCTTGTGGTCTTAAACATGCCACGTGGAAAGTTGAAAGTAAAATGTTACCAAAAAAGGAAAGAGGCCATTCTTTTTGAAACAGACTAAAAAGGAAAGGAGGTCATTCTTTTTGAAACGGAGGGAGTAAATAGTTTAAGGAGTAGATTCTTAATGTTAGATTAGTTAGAGAAAATTATTAAATTTCATATTTATACTCTGCAGAAGTTTAAGAGACTTTATAATGATGGATAAGTCAAGTCAAATCAAATAAAGGGGGGTGGAATGACAGTTTCATATGTCAAAACAATTACTGAAGTCACTGAAAGAAAAAATAAAATTTGATTTATTTATATTTCAAATTCAAATTTTGAAAGAAAAAATGTTTTTTTTTTAAATAAAAAAAAATTACTTTCTCTATCTAGTGAAGCAACCATGCTATTAAAATTGACTCTTATTTTACCTTTTTACCTAATTTGACCCACTCTATGTAACTTGACTAATTTCCATTTCTTAGCCAATATTAAAGACTTGTTTCTATTTTTTTCTTTAATTTCTTATTTAGTTTTATACGGGTAGAAAATGAAATAACTAATACTCACATAGTTAATATCTGCATAACTAAAACTTGTTTACTAATACCTATATTATTCTAACAAGCTATCATCAGCGGCCCGAACTAGCTAAAGAGAATTCCACGTTTACTATATTTACATAAAAAGTAATTATAACCAAATATAAATAATATAATTTTTCGCTCAACTTCACTCCGCCCTAGCTACCAAACGACATTATTTTCACACCAAATTAAATTTCATTGTCACTATTATTTGTTTCACTTCTAATCTAAAATCTTTCATATTTAATTAAACGTTAACTAAGAAGAAAAGGTCTTCTAGTTTATTACTTGTTTAGATCGAATGTTATAACACCAAGAAGAGTTCAAAACTTAGATTTGAGTTAAATTTCATAAGAGACTCGAGAAAAAGACTGAGTCAACTTTTGTATAACAATGTATATATGTGTATCAACACTTTTTATATATTATTATACACATTTTTACACCTATAAATATATAGTGTATGTGTCTTGTATATAACCGTTTGAGATTCGGGATAAAATAGAATATCTAGGGTTAAATCTGAGATTAGATCTATACTAAATTTGGTGGGTTAAATTAGCCTAGGACTATAATCCGAATAATTTAGTTCGTGTGTCAAACGATAATCTATAAGTCTCCATGGATAATCTCCTTCTATAATTTTCATTTCCAAATCTTATTTAAAAAAAATAATCCAAAACACTATTAATCGATTTCAAATTCTATAACCACTCTACTTAGACTATTTCTAACAAATTTAAACGCCCCCTTTAAATTTCAAAATCAAATTCAGATATAGAATAAACGTTTTTTTTTTACTATACATAAAAATAGAAACAAATCTATTGTATATGATGTATATACATATGAAAAAAAAATTACAACGAATTGAGTACCTTTATATAGTTTTATGACGATACAGCTCTCTAAGAACAATCCTCTCCACCACTAGATAAGAGAAGTTAACACACCTTTTTAAAGAAAAGAATTATGTGATTTGAGGTATTTTATTTTTTTTCCTTTCCTTCCTATTTATATATTAAAAAAAAAATTGCTCATATAATGTTTTTTCCTATTTTGATTTTCATTCATAATATTGATAATTTTGTAATATGTAAAATATCATTTATTAACAGTGTCAGAGCCAGCTAGATTTTCACTAAGGGGTTAAAATTTTCTTTGAAGAATATATTAAAAAATTTAATCATATTTATCCTTGTATTATAGAAAATAAGTTAAATTTACCTTTCATTATACATTTTTCATATACAAAACCCTAACATTATACATTTGACCATATTTGGTCCCGTCAAATAATAAAATTCACTCTCACATTTTTCTTTATACACCTGACCCATCCAATTAAATTAAATTTTTTTCTTAAAATATACTCCCTATAGTCCAATATAAATGAATTATTAAAATATTTTATATTACTTGAAATGAATGAATTTTACAAATTAAAAAAATGTATTAATTTATTTTTCTTCAGAATAAGCCCTCTTTTTAGTGAGATTTTCAACTAATTGTAAATCACCAAATAATGACTATCTCTACTTCTAAAAAGTGTTTGCAAAAAACAAAAGGGTAATATTGACAAATTAATTTGTGGTTATAATGTCTTTATTGTTTTTCTGTAACAATTCATTTATATTGGACTTGAGGGAGTATTGAGTTAATGTTTGGTTATATTTTGGAGAATTTTTATAAAAAGTATCTTCAATATGTTTGACCATAAAATTTGATTAGATTTTAAAAATCTGAAGTTCAACTATTTTTCAAGTAAACAAAAATTTGTTCAAAATTACAAAAACTCAAAATTTCAAATTTCAAATCTATGACCAACTTAGCTAAGGTGATTTTTTGTGTGTGCACGAGAAAAATATTATAGACGATGAAAACTCAAATTTCATACAATACCATTTGAGAAGTGCAAAAGCAAAACTATTACTGGCAAAATATATAATTAGTAATTTGCACCCCTAATGTACGCGTTCTTTTATGACTCACACCTTATTCTATTATTTTTAATGACTTGCACCCTAATCTCCTTTAATTCTTTTCAAAACCATAAAGAGTTCACGTTTTAAACTATTTACATGGCTAAAATAAAAAATTTAACAAATTATTATATTTGTTAGGATTTAAAAATATAATAATATAATTAAATTACTTTTTGCAAATAAAATAATTGATTGTTCTGATCTTACTTTCTTATTATTTAAAGATTCAAATCGAGATTCATTGAAGGTTTTTGTTTTATTTATTTAACAAAATACCATCGAAGGTTTTTGTTTTATTTATTTAAAGATTCAAATCAAGAGTTTAAAAATAAATTCACTGGAAATTAAGTTTTTCAAGTTTATTAGTTGTTTGGTATACAAATTAAATTATTCTGAATTATAGATCTGGACTAATTTATTCCACCAAATTCAATATAATTATAATCCCAAATTTAATCATGGATATATCATTTTATCCCCAATCCCAAATGGTTATATACAAGACATGTATATTATATACTTGTAAGTGTATACAAGTGTACAATAGTGTAAAAAAGATGTTTATAAACATGTACATTGTTATACAAAAGCTAACTTCGTCTTATTCCTCGAGGCTTATTTGAAATTTAACTCAAATTCTACTTCAAATCAATTCAAACAACGATGTAATAGTGTAAAAAAGATGTTTATAAACATGTACATTGTTATACAAAAGCTAACTTCGTCTTATTCCTTGAGGCTTATTTGAAATTTAACTCAAATTCTACTTCAAATCAATTCAAACAACGATGTATAAGTCTCCATAGATGATCCCCTTCTATAATTTTTAAATTCAATTCTTGTTTAAAATCAGCCCAACTATTAAACGACTTCAATTTTTGTAACCAATCTCCTTAGACTATTTCTATCAAATTTAAACAACACCCTTTTAATTTTTTCAAAAAATCAAATTCAAAATTTAATGAGTTGATCCAGATCAGAAACGAAAAAAAAAAATTGTACCTAAAAATAGAAACAAATCTATTACATAAGATATATATACATATGAAAAAACAATTAATAAAGAATTGAGTACCTGTGACTATGCTGCCTTCGAAGAACCATGCTATCCATCACCAAAAAAGAGAAGTTAATGCCCCTTTCTGAAAGAAAATAATTATGTGATTTGATTTTCTTGCTTTTTCTTCCTATTTATATAAAAAAATGTTGAAGAATTTCTTTCCTAGTTGACCGTATAAAATATTGATAATCTTGTAATAAGTAACATACCATTTATAAAGAGCAATTTTCACATAAAGCAAACATAAAAATCATATTGTATGTTATAGCTATAGTTTGTATAATTGCGCTCCATATCAAATTTTATGTTTGCTATGGAGTTTTTGATTTGTATAATTCGCTAGAAACATTCAATTTTATACAAATTGTTCAGTTTTGTATAAATTCATTTGTACATTGTAATTTGTATAATAAGATATGTATTTGTATAACTATAAGTGTATAGGACGAAAATATATGAATTTGTATTTGTATATACACTTTTCTCTCGATTTATACAAACACAAACACATTTTATACCGAAATGTATAAAATGGCTAATTGTATACCAAAATGGCTAATTGTATACCGAATCAGATGACAAAAAAATGGAATGTTTGCTGCGAATTACAATTAAAATAAACTATGATTATAACATTTAATTTAAATTAATAGTTTGCTATTTCATACAATTTTCCCTAATATATAGTTGCGGAACCAGCTAGAAGTCCACTAAGATAGTTTAAAATAAGGCTACTTTTAAATATATATACAATAAATTAATTAGTTTATATTAAAAATAACCATGTTTTATTTACGTAATAATAGCCAAAGGTTATAAAATAATATACATCGACTATAATGTATAACTTGTCAAAAGTTATAGAAAGTATATGCTGACTATACAATATAACTTATCTATGCATGAGCTATACATTGTGATACACTCAAAAATATTAATATAGTTTAACTATACATGAAATATACACTGACTATTCAACCTCGATCAAATCAAAATCACCTCCAAATAGTCTTAAATCTTAGATATGAAATTATCTTGATGTTTGAAACTTTTGATAAATAATTCGTTCAAAATGATTCACAATTATGTTATGTCTATTTTATTTTATTTTTAAACGGAAAGAGGGAGAAGGAAAACGAGAAGATGAAGAGGAGAAGATGCCATAGTGTAGAAAGGAGAACAACACAGTGTAAAAGACAATAGCTTCGGCTGCAAAAGAAGAAGGCCCAATTGCCCTTTTTTTGTAAATTTTGTAGACTGGGCTAAAAGGATGATAAATAAAGTTTATAGGCTGATAATTTGTCCTTTATATCTAAGGAAAAATTACAGAAATCCACCTTTTAGTTTACTTATTATCATTATCCCCTATAAGTTTTACAAATTTCCAAAATCCCTCATTTTCGCGCATCAGATTAATGTATCAGTGCTTATATTAATCTGATGCGCGTGATACAATAATATAAGCGCTGATACATTAATCTGATGCGCGAGATACAATAATATAAGCGCTAATACACTAATTTGATGCACGAAAATGAGGGATTTCTGTAATTATAAACTTTTAAGGGATAAATTGTAATTTTGTCTTTAAAGTATGTGATTTCTGTAATTTGCCCATATAAGCCTAAGAGAGTTCAACATCTACTATATATATATATATATACAAACACATAAAAAAATTAAATTTGACAAATTATGTACAAGTAGTGTAATTTTTCTTCGAAAAATATATTCAAAAACTTAACAGTGTATAAATAGTGTAGTTTTTGCCCCATCATTTATACATTATTCATTCAATAAGGGTAATTGGATATATTCCAAAATATTGTTAGGGGGTCAATTTTATAGTAGTGGTGTAAAGTTATTAATTGTTGTTCTCATTATATTATTATGTGTGTTTATAGATAATAGTTCATTTTATTATATACAAATTAGCTTTGTCATTTGAAAATAATATTTATTTGCATTATTTATTAACATCATATTCACGTCTGTTACTTTGTTCAAAAGCTAATTATTCACTCTTAGCTTCTTAGAATTATGATTCATTAAGCTCGTATTATTGGTCTTAGAGTTTTGTAGTCCTTGAACGAAATTATGCCAAAAACAATAATAGGAAATGAGAAAAAATGTGGCGACAGGTGAAAAAACTCAAGGAACAAATTTGTGTGATGAAGAACAATATGAGGGAGCTTTGACACAAAATCATTAAGTTTTCAAAGCAATGTCAACTAATAATCAAACGTCGTTAATTATTTAGATGGAGAATAATGAATATGCTAGAGGAAATTTGAGTAACATGTATTTTTTAGTAAATTAAAAGCAAATTAGATGACAATGATTTACAGTGGTGAAATTAACTTCTTTAGAAGTCGATTCAAATTAACCAACGGAATTGATTATTGAATTTGTTTCAATAAAACTATAAAATTTATATAAATATATATCTAGTCGAATAAACAGGGTAGAGTAAATTTTTATATAAATCTATATTGAGTTGAATAATTAAGATAGATTGATAGAGTATATTTTATACATGTATCGAAACTAAATTATTTCAACTATATTGAATGGTAAGCCACATAGTATTTAAACAATTTTAATCAATGAAAATGGTCATATTTAACTTTATACTATAGAACAAGGGGTATATTTGAACCTTTTCAGATAGTTAAAGGGTATTTTTTGCCCTTTTTCATCAAAAATAAGTTATATGTACCATTCATTAAATGTTTTGCATAGATAACATCTTAATATTGTACACGTGGTCGTTGATTTAAACTTGAAAAATACACCCTCACTTTCTTTATACCTACCCAGCCATCCAATTAAAACTCAATTCTTCTCTTATAATCAAGATTCAATAGCACGAGCCCAATATATGTTAATTTATTTGTCTCAATTTAAATATTTTGAATTATTCATTATTATGATTATAGTACTTTTAATGTAAATCTCAAATAATATATGGTATATTTTGTCCCAATTTATGTGAGCACTTACGAAATTTCGAGCCAAAACTTTAATATGTTTTTAGAATATTTTAGGTGGTTAATTATTGTAATTTATAATACAATTTTTTTGTAATTTTAAAAAATAAGTTCCTTTCTCGGTAAATTCTAAAAGTTGACCCTTGCTCCTATCGACCTATCCTATTCCTTTTTCGTAATTTTAATATAATAAATATGTTTCACTCTCTGTATATTCGACAACTTAATCCAAAGCTCCTCTTCTATTCCCTTTTTTGTAATTTAAAAAAACAAAATTCACTCTCTGTAAATTCTAAAACTTGATCCGCAGCTCCTTTTCTATTCTTTTTTTGTAATTTGAAAAAAAAGAAGGGAAAAGGGTAAAAAATACCCCTCAACTTTATTTTATTAGTTGATTTTACCCATGCCGTTAAAAGCAAGTTATTTTTACCCCTCCCGTCAATAAACTTAACAAATATACCCCTCCTTGGATGGAAAGCCCCAAATCAATTAAAATTACCCATCCAATTTTAATCCGACCCGATCCACTTAATAATATAACCCATTTCATTTACCTAAATCAACTTTGTTTTCCCACCACCAAGCCACCACCTCTCCTAGATTTCACCACCACCACATGTCCCACTACTCTACCTCCTCCAAGTCAGCAACCCTCTCTTAAAATTGTAATTACGCAAGCTGACATAGAAAAGTATCTAACTGAGAGAAGGCATTCCTCTAACGATCTGAACAAAGATCTGAACGAAGAAAAGAAGCCAGCAATTTCATAGTATAATTGTCCTAATGTTTCCCCTGGTTGAATCCAGGCTACTTCTTCCTCTAAATCAATATGGATTTCATCAAAATTACTCATATCAATCATGATAAACTGCGATTCAGCGCAAAAAGAGAGACCTTCATAGTCATGACCACCACCTAACACTCTAATTTGCAAGTCAAACTTTTTGCTGCAAAGAATGACAGGGTTAAGTTCATTTTCCTTACGAGGCACAATAATTAAAAGCGGATGTGCTGATGAAGAATTCAACCATCTTGGATTTTTCTGAGCATGTTCGATAATCGATGAATATGCTGGTGATTTTGGAGCATAGATAAGTATTCTTGTGATGTTACTTTCAGAAATCTGACTAGAAATACAGTGGAGAAAGGATTCTTGGGCATAAAGGATTCAAGTAGGAGCAACATTGGGACAATTATACTATGAACAAGGGCTGCTGACTTGGAGGAGGTAGAGCAGTGGGAGAGGTGATGGTTTCGGCGGTGGTGGTGAAGAGGGTGATGGCTTTGGTGGTGGTGGTGGGAAAACAAAGTTTAGATTTGGGTAAATGAAATGGGTTATATTATTAAGTGGATCGGGTCGGGTTAAAATTGGATGGGTAATTTAAGTAAAATCGGGTAATTTTAATTGATTTGGGGATTTTCATCCAAGGAGGGGTATATTAGTTAAGTTTATTGACGGCAAGGGTAAAAATAACTTGTTTTTAACGACAGGGATAAAGTTAACCAATAAAATAAAGTTGAGGGATATTTTTTTACCCTTTTCCCAAAAAAAAAATCACTGTAAATTTTAAAACTTGATCCTAAGCTTCTTCTAGCCCCTTTTTCGTAATTTTTAAAAATAAATTCCCATCTCTGTAAATAATGAAACTTGACCATAAGCTGCTCCTTTTCCCTCTTATTATATAGACCAAAAGTGAGGCCAGAAATCCTCCGGATATTCAAAATTTTAGTATATATAATAAAATCTCTTTAAATTAATAAATCTCTTTAAGGTATTTTTTTTGGACCCGACTTGGATCAATAGAAAAAATCACCAATTTTGATAAGATGAAAAAAATATTTTAGAAAGACCCTATATAAATATATGATCTCATTAATATTATAAAATAATGATTTTATAAATATAAAAATATTTAAGATAATTTAGTGAAACATGATTCTACTATTTTTTTTTTAATTTTTTGTTTAGTTAAAATTTAAATCGAGTTAGAAACTCATCTCGAACTTTTTTTATTGCATTCAAAAATTCTGATATTGTCTTCTCAGATTGCACCAAAAAATTATGAAGAATTCTAGACGTGGTAAATATTTATTTATACGTTGAGGAATACATTATTACCTTTTTCTCAAGAAACAATTATGGAGGGGAATATATAGATAACTGAATAAATTTTGTATAACAAATTAGGGCTCAAAATTTAATTTAAAATTATAAATGACGGTTGTTTTTTATAAAATATAAAATTTTGAAAATCTTTTTAAAGGTCCCACCATCTGATAGATTATAAAGGTACTCACTTTAAACTTTTTAATAATTGGTACGCACTTTAAACTTTATAATAATTGATTACTGATCCCAAATATTTGAGAAAATGACCAAAGTAGTCTTTAATGTATGGATCGTATTTTATTTTGTTCTTTAATATATTTTATTTGATTGAAATGATTCTTAATATATAATAATTGTATTAGTTTTGATTCTTAATATATTTTACTTGATTGAAATGACCCTTAATGCAAAAATCAAAAGATATTCATTTTAATCCTCTACCTTAAATCTAATATAAAAAGTGTTAATAAATTTAACTGTGAAACCTACATAACTAACAAAAACAGGTAATGAACCATTGTTATATTTTTTGTTAGCTACAAAGAAGAACGCCATGAAATTAACACTATTATTTCTACTTTCTCTAATAAAATATTACTATTTTTTCTTGCTTAAAACGAAAAAAGATAGGGAAAAGGGCCTGATATACCCCTCAACTTTGTCATTTGGAGTTGATATGCCCCTCGTTATGAAAGTGGCTCATATATACCCTTATCGTTATACAAACGGCTCACATATACCCCTACCGTTACAAAATGAGCTCACATATACCCTTCATTTAACGGAAGTGAAAAAGTTAGTTTTAAAGTTATATTTTTAACTTTTAATTTTCTTAAAAATTATTTAGGGGTATATATGATTCTTCTAGCAAAGTTCAAGGTATATTTTAATCCTTTTCATACATAAATTATGTTTTGACTTCTTTTATTATAATTATTTGAGTTTCTTATTCTTATTTTATTTTTTTCTTTCATTCGTTAGTGTAAAGAAAAAAATTTAAAACTATTTTTTTGTGGCTATATTATAATTTAAAATTATTATTTTTTGTCTATATTGTAATTTAATTTTTGTATTTGAAGAAAAAAATTTGGTCATCTATAATAAGTTTTACAAGAATATTAGTGAAAGATAAATAGATTTGACCATCAAAATAATAAATCTAAATTAGTCAATGAAACAAAAAAAAAGTTAAAAAAAATATATATGTTTGAGGAGGATTAAATATACTCATATGGGATTATATATATATATATATATATTTTAAATAATAAAAAATTAACCTGAAATTAATTATTTTCATTTCCGTTAGAGGAAAAGGGTATATGTGAGCCATTTGTATATAAGTAGGGGTATATATGAGCCACTTTCATAACGAGGGGTATATCAACTCTATATGACAAAGTTAAGGGGTATATTCAGACCTTTTTCCCAAAAAGATATAAAATCAGTGGAGTAATATTTTAGGAAAGAGGAATAGTAAATTTTGTTGGAGAATGAGAGAAAATGGTATTAGATTTTACGAAATTATTTCTTTGGAGCTAACAAAAAAGACAACAATTACAAATTTTTAGTAGCCACATAGACTTCATAGTTTTTAATCAACTAAAATATATTAAAGATCAAAATAAAGCATTACTATATATTAAGGACCATTTTGGTCATCTTCTCCCACACATCTCAATCTTTTTTTCCAAACTCTCCTAACTGATGAGTAGGTAAAAATGTGTTCTTTATCAAAATATTCCGTAACTATTTTTACAGATATTTTAATTGAAATTGTGATAAGAGAAAGTATAATAATATTTATATAATAAGTTTATTTGGTGAAAAATAAGTAGAAAATTTATGTTCTATATAAAACAAAAATTTCTCAAATTAACTCACACTGTCACACATATACAAACCATTGTGGATAATTATATAATTTCAAATTTTGATGGGCATTTCGGTCAATTCATTTTTATTTTGAGTCTTCCCACTTTTTATTTATATTGATAAATATGTACCAAATATACTAAAACATTTGATTGTATGTGCAATTACTATTATATACATTAATTTGAAGTTACTATTTATAAGAATTTATAAACTTCAAATTCTAAAGTCGCACTTAATACACTTTACCCAATAGTGAATTTTTCTTACATTCAAATTAATCGAATCATAAACGAGAAAGGAACATCGAGTAAAAACAAACAAAACAACATTCATTTGCTACTAAAGGAAAAATAGCAAGAAAAGAAAAAATGGGGTTTAATTAGCATTAATCTATATTAAATATGGAATCAGAATTTAAATTTAATGGGTTTAATGTTGGATCTTTTCCATTAAATTCATTCAGCTTTTGAAATTAGCCAGCATTATATTAATTCGGTCG
The DNA here is from genome assembly GCA_029582545.1 of Solanum lignicaule. Lineage (NCBI taxonomy): Eukaryota > Viridiplantae > Streptophyta > Magnoliopsida > Solanales > Solanaceae > Solanum > Solanum lignicaule. The sequence continues at coordinate 27,537 of JAJOOF010009447.1, forward strand.
TGTTTTTTTGACATGCAATTTATATTTCAAAAATTATAAAAAAAATAATCATAAATATGAAAATCTCATAAATTATAAAAACTATCAAAACTTTTTTTACTCTTATACAATCTTATCAAATATATAAATCATTATTTATAATTGAAATATCAAAATATCATAGGATGCCACATTAAAATTTTGAGAGAAAATGGCCAAAAGCCCCCCCAACCTATAGCCGGATTTCCAACTACACACCTATATTTCACGAGAATTTTATTACCCCCTTGAACTATTTTAAAATGAAATTAATATCATCCTATATGCTGAGTTGACAAAGAAAGTGTATTCACTTTCTTAAAGAGAGTGAGAGACACTTTTTTTTTTATTAAAACTTTAACTTTGCAAGTAATTTTCCCTTTTCATATTAAGTTTCTATTTTTTTTTAAAATTATGTTATCTTTTACTTCTATTTATCTTTTTTTTTTTTTGTCTTCTTTCTTTTTCTCTTCAACACTTCTCCAGAAAATGCCATAAACTTATTTCATTATTGACCTATCACTAAGCGTATCTTTTTCCTCTCTTGTTTTTCCAGAAGAAATCGACTCTCATTCTTTTAATCATAAACTTCAAATTTTCATTCTCACATACTAAGTTTACTGTTGCCATGTCGCTATTTTCACCTTTTTTTTCCAGATCTATCATAGTACGTGTTGTTATTAAATTTTGAGTAGTAGTAAATTAAGAAATATTTAAGTGAGATAGATAGATTAATTTCTAAAACACTAAAAAATATTTTTCGTAGACAGTGACTATGATAACGAGATTAAAACTAGCAAAAACATTTTTTTATACTCCAAATCACAAATTCACATTGAATTTGCCATCATATCCAAGTCCAATATGCCACCTAATTATCTCAAATTTTAATATATGTATAGATTGAGAGGGTTTTAGACCATTTTCTCAAATTTTAATATATGTATATCTAATTATCTATGTATTCCGTATTAAAAATATTGAAAACAGTTGAACCGATTGATTACATGCATGCCTCCCATGTTTAATCGGCCAAACAGATCTGACTCAGGCTACATGGCATATTTCCTAATATAAAACCATAAAATTATGTTAAACTTTATTCCTGACTACACAAATCAATCAAAACACAAAATGCCTTGTGATTTGGCTCCAATATAATTACCTATTAAAAAAATTATTTTAATATGCTCAGAACCTAATAATCAAGCAAAAGTAGAATATAGTAGTTTAAAACTTATAATAAATTAAAATAATATTCTGGTTCTGCTCCTTTATTCTGCAATCACGTGAATGAATATAATATTTGCATTATTGACCCCTTCACAGATCTACGTACGTGATGAATGACGCAAATGGCACAGAATAAAAAGGTGCTTATTTCGTTTTTCGTGAATGAAACAGTTTAAGTATGATTAAGAATTTGCAAAAAATGAATATATATATTTATAAATTACGTAAAAAGTTATAATTCAAAATATTTAAAAAGATATAAAAAAATTATGCTAAAAAGTAAACTTATTTAAATTTTGAATTCGAAATATGTCACATAGATTGAGACAGAGGAAATACTTACTATTACATTCGTTCACTTTTAATTGTCATGGTTTCTTTTTTTAGAGTCAAACTATAAAAACTTTGACTAACATTTTACGATATATTTTTTCATCATATTGACTTTTTGTATAGTTTTTGAATATTTAATTTTTTTGTTTAAAATACCGAATTAATGTAATCTACTTTAACTTTGAAAATAGTCAAATTGACTTTTGAAAAACGAAATATGACAATAAAAGTGAACAGAGGGAGTACTTACGATCACGGGTAGCTCAAGCATATCAATGTCCTAACGCTAAAAGTAAATTGGAGGTCTTAATTTTATTATTTTAAGTCTAATTTTTTTTAATAAAATGTATATATTTTTCCATAAATTGTCACGATCCAGACCGTTGTGATTGGATATAAACGTAATCGTCACAAGTATATACACAACACAATTCAATGGTCCTATCATGGAACCCAATTCAATGGTCCTCTCATGGAACCCAAACCCAAACTGTTAGTGTACCGGTTCGTGGTACCCGATCCAATGTTTATGCCAGAACATGGCAATCGGTCCCATATTTATGTCGGAACATGGCAACCGATCCCATATCTATGCCAGAACGTGGAAACCGATCTCATATTTATGCCGGAACGTGGCAACCAATCCTATATTTATGCAGGAACATGGCAACCGATCCAAGTTAGTGTGTCGGAACATAACACCCGATCCGTTTAACAAACCACAATCACAATCACAATGTATATTCTCACAATCATATAACAAGAGATGATTCATGTCATATAATTATTCAATTATCCTCATTTACGATTAGGGTGGTCAATTATACGACATTCACATACATACATGCATTATAATCAACAATTACAAACATATATCACACCAACATGAAATCACAATCATCACCTACCTCGAATCCAAGATTGAATCTCCTAAGACACTTGAATCTTCTCTTTCCGGATTCTTTCCGCTTGTTCTAGGTCTACAAACAATTAATATACGCAAGGATCAACAATCAAAGGTCTAATTATCCGGATTATAACAAACCAATAACCCTAGACCAAACCCAAGATCCTAATACCCAGATTAGGGTTTTCCCACCATAATTTCCAGATCTAAACCCTCCTCCATCGATAATCAGCCACGAATATACATTTTACGGATCGAAAAATAGATTTGGGAAGTTAAAACCTTACATTTAGCCTCAAGAATGGTGGAAAACTGTCAAGAAGCACCTGGGGTCGTCTCCTAGCTCTCAAAGTCGAAACCTACTGAATAAAACGATTTTGGGATTTATTTCCAACTTAAATCGCGACTGTCCCGCTAGCCCGCCATAGTGGCTTGCACGGAAACAGAATGTCGAATTAAGAGCTCCAAACCTCCATTTCACAACACACCTTCATCTCACGACACTCAGAAAACACCCGTTCACGCTAAGATCAATTTCGGGAGTTCTACTCACCCGAATTTAATTTCGTAAAGTTGTACGGGTTCTTTAACGTCTTAGCTATCCACTCACGCAATCAATTTTATTATTACACTTCTTATTCATTACCAGATTTCCCTAGACTCGCCTGACTCCGATTTCGTCCAAATCTGGACTAGGCTAAGAATTTCAAATTACTATTCAAAAGTTTTTATGGTCAATTCTTTCCCCATTGGTTTTTCCGTAACGACGGAATCAGGTCGTTACAATAGATACCAATTTACCCATCCCTCGTCCCTGAGTGATAAACTAGGAAAAACTGGCTTAAGTAAGAGTAGAGTTGTATCTGAATCGTTGAATCACTGGGATACTTGTCCCGTATACTTTTTCTGTAGACTCTGGGCTTCTAGAAGCTTAGCTTGGATATCTCTCACCTTTTCCTGAGCATCTTTCACTGAATCAACTCCCAAAGGTTTTACATCTTTAGCCCCAAACCACCTTATGTGTGATCTACATATCCTCCCATACAATGCCTTAATGAAGTCATCACGATACTCAAGTGATAATAAATGTTGTATGTAAACTTAACTACAAAAAAAGCTATTCTCAATAACCACCAAAGTTAATCGTGCTCACGTATGCCATATGTTATCAAGGACCTTGACACAATCATCAGGACTAATCCTTTCTCACATAAACATGATAAAATTGTAAATCAATACTCGCTACATTTAGAGGTGGATCTGAACCAACCAACACACACTCATAATACTCAACCAATCATAATTCTTATCAACATCTCCTTCTCACAACATAAATTTCCATGAGCTTACGTTACAAAATTTTATCTTTAGACATCAGATGCTCATAAAGGGATATGTCCAAGCATACAACCCTCTAACCATACTATCAAATGCTATATTTAACAATTATGATTGTAGATTACCCTTAAGAACATCAGAATTGGACCCAGTGATCCTCGCATTCATCCACACACAATCAATACATGACCTCGATGACTAGACGAATATTAAGATTGTCGGACAACCATGATCACACATGGTAGATTTTCTATGAATTTTCATAAGCAAGTGGTACATGTCGAACCACTAAAATACTTTAACAACTCCAAGACAACACCAATTATTCATTCAAAATAACCAAATCTTTCCAATCTTCCCACTCAACCAAGAGAAGATCGCAGGATTTGATACCCCGGATCCATAACTAGGGATCTACCCACAAAAGTGAAAACTCACAAAAGCATAGCTAGTGAATCATACTCACAATACTAACAACTAGGGGTGTACATGACAGGGTTGGTTCGGGTTTTTCAAATATCAAACCAAACCATTTGTGCAAAAATTTTAAATTTATAAACCAAATTAATAAAATTCAGATTTTTTCGGGTTTGTCAACCTCAGGTTGGTTCAGATTTTTCAAACACCAAACCAAATCATTGTGTCGAATAAATCAAATCAAACTAATAAACCTCGAATTTTTTCAGATTTTTGGATTTTTTCGGTAAAGTTTGCATACAATTAACTTGTGCTCCAAATATTTCTTTAGTCCAACCAAAATACAATTATCTAAGGTGCTTCTTAAGAAAATAACACAAAATATGAGATGAGTACTGATGACACTAAAATATTCAATAAAAAATAATAATGAAATCATCATATAAAATAAATATTGCAAAGTCATAACGCAAATGATCATAATTTAAAAGTATTAAATCATGCTAAAATAAGTTTAATAAGTATTAGTTACATTACTAAATATTTAAGAAAAATTTAAATTAGATTATGTATTTTAATTGTCTAAACCAATGTAAAACTAAAGAACAAATAGTCAATATTATTGTCATTCTTAGAGTTGAATTGATTTTCTTTTTGCATTAGTATTAATTTAATTTTGATTTAAGTTTTATTATAATTATCAACATGTATGAACTATAATCTTTATTAGGCCATTCCGAATTCTAAGTTTTAAACTTGAAATAATTTATTAAAAGATAAAAACTATGAATTAATATAAGAAATATTTTAAAATTATATCAAAGTAAATATTTTTATGTATAAAATAAAATTTAAAATTACATATATAATGTCAGGTTGATTTGGTCTTGGGTTATTTTTTTTTAGTTAAAACCAAACCAACCCAAATATAGTCGGGTTTTTTTTTTCAATACCAAACCAAGTCAAATCAAACCACTAGTCGGGTATATTTTTTGGTTTGACTCGGTTTGCAGTTTGGTTTGACTCGGTTTGCAGTTTGGTTTGATTTTCGGTTCGATCTTGTATACCCCTACTAACAACCATCATAAACATTCCAACCATTTACCTTATTATAAACCAACACTTTTTAAAAATGAAACCTTTCTTAGGTACTTAACAATCAATAGCAGTAAACTTATAACTCAACACAGGTGTAAGTCCTTTCAAATGCTCAATACCGGATACAATTGATCGTTTCTCACCTTGCCAATTCATACCTCGAGAAAACACATCATCACGAATGTAGACTTACAATGAAAAATCCGTATTGTAATTTCCACTGTATAACACAATCCCTTTCTTTATCAACATTAGCTTGTACCTTGAATATTTTTATGAATTCATGGATCTTTGTTTATCATTGATCGCATCTCCATCGATTTTACAATATGTTTCGCTAAAATTTCAATCATACTCATTACTAAGCCCAAAAACAAGAACCAAGCAATTATCATCACACTCGAGCTAATGTCTGTACACTCTTTTCTCAAGTCTTTTTCAAAAGTTGCCAACCAGTCTTATTATATAGTGGCATTCACCCAAGTATACTTAATGGGACTTTCTTTATCCATAAACTTGTCATCTCGGTATTAATCCACCCCTTTATGGCTTAAGATAAAATCAACAGGCGTCATACTACCATCTTTCTTCTTAACAAACAAGACAGGAACACCTCACGGGGGAGCACTAGGAGAGATGGAACCTTAATCAAGAAGCTCCTGGATTTGAGCTTTAAGCTCTCTCAATTCTGACACCACAGGAATAGACTCAATAGAGGGGGATTCGACCTCAACATCCCGAATATGAGTAAATCACGCCAAACAATCCCGCCCCACCAGTTTCCTACCCCGCACGACAGATATGATCTTAGCTGACTTAGGCATGTACCCTTTTCCCACTCTACTCTTTTCCTACCCGAGATCTCTAGAGGTACCGAATTAGCATTACCATTAAGCACATCATAATTGTGGGACAATCAAGTCATGCCTAAGATTATATCCAGTTAATCATATCCAGCATATCCAAATCAACCAAATCTGAAAATCTATAAACACAACAGGACAACACTATATACATGGGTGATTATGACAGACTCTTCAACTAGGGTAGAAACATGAATGAGGGGATCAAGTACATTACAAACCGTATCAAATAACAAGGCAAACTTAACTGACACATATGAACAAGTGGAACTCGGATTCAAACAAATAGTAGCCATCCGGTCACAGATAAAAATAGTACATGTGATCACTGTATCTGACGACTCAACCTCAGTCTTCCCCAAAAAGGCATAAAAACTGAGCCCTGTCATCTTGACGGGCAACCTCCTTGCTTGAATACACTACTTCTCTACACGCATTACATTTCCCCGGCCTCTACGGCTTCGCTGATTTCCTTCTCATATGCCCAAGTTCTCCACAATTGTAACACACTTAATAACTTAACCAAGTACACCTCGCTGTTATTGGAGCAGTCGTATCCCGACCTCTTCTTGATATACAAACAATCCATGAAATCGTAGTATAACTTCGAACCTCAAATGACATAACTTAATTTTCATCATTCGCTAAACAATCTATACATGTTATGACAACAATACTTAATGCATTTTCCAAAGTAATGATGTTTATTATATAACCGTCACTTACCAAAACTTCTTGAATGTTGTCACCTATAAACTTGAATCTGCAAATCTGATCTTAATCCTTTCACAATCGACGATAGTAGCTAGCGATCCCCACGAAACTCTTAATTTCAGTCACATAATTAAGTTGGACCCCAATTCCTGACTACTTCAATCTCTTGGGAGATCTACCATTACCCCTTTTGTTTTTGTAATCACATGTATGCTAGTTTTTCTGCTGTTTTTGACAGCATTCATTTTATTACAAGGTTTTATAGTCTATTCTCGATTGCTGAACACTTATTGGATTGCATTGGTTAGTTCGATTTTGATTTGGGTTCTATAAGGAGACGTGGGAAAAATAAAAGAGACATGGATGAGGTTTTGTCTCCCCTTGTCTCGCTTTGGCGGATAAAATCCCGCCCCAGCAGCTCAAATGGAAACCGTACCCATGCAATAAGTTTTTCTGGGGTTTTTCTCTTTTCTAAATCTCCCAACGGGTTTCAGCTTTACTGAGCAATTTAGGATAATCCTCTGAACTAGCTAGGATATCATTGTCTACCCCGAGTTAATCCAACGATACACAATCCAACTCATTCTCATTAATTCAACACCATAACCCACACATCCCCAGGATATATCCAGCATATCGCACATATAAAAAATCAAACCGATACTTATTATGCACATGATCATATCATCACGTCTAAGCAAATAAAACTTTCACATTCACAGTTAATTCAGGCAACAAGGAACACACATTCATAGTTTTCAAGTTGCAACTCACACACAAGCCCAATTTCTAAATTAGTTTGTTCCATAGATGACCATTATCGGTGTCCCAGTACAAGAGCAAAATGTAAACTATTGCACCTTGCAATTGGTCAAAAGATCATTTATCCGAGGCAGTGGATACTTGTTCCGAATGGTGACCCTATTCAACTGTCGGTAGTCTATACACATCATCTCTTGTTAGTGATGGTGTTACCACTGTTGTTGCTCTAATTCAGACCATAGAGTGGAGGAGGAAAAACACCAATTTGTATCACCCAGATACCAATTGGATTCAAGTCATAACACTAAGGAGTAGAAAGAAGTGAGGTTTTTCCTAAAGTCCTATAGCCTTTCGAAGAAAAGTACGGACGTCTTCGTACCGTTCTGCAAGACTCTACTAGACTCATTTTGGTACATTGAGATCAACGAACCTAGGTATTTGATACCAACTTTGTCATGACCCAGACCGTCGTGATTGGCACATTAACCCTCCAGTGGGAGAACCATTACTACAACGAACCTAGGTATTTTTGAATGATAATAAAAATGGAGTCTCCATAAACTCCAAAGGTTTAAACAATTAACTAACTAAACTAATGCGAAAATTCAACCCCTAGAACCTGAAAGTCAGTGTACCAAAACTATACGAACGACAAATCTAAGAACAAGGGGTACAACCCCGAAACTAAACAGACACCTTCAAACAAATATTCTGAGTCCAAAGAGAGTAAACTTAAACAAGAAAGATCCATGGCAGCCTGAAAGAACTGGCTCACCCTTAAATCCGGTCACACTCAATAGTTACCTAGCTTAGGTCTATCAATAGCCACCTGAAGATGTCCTGTACTCAATAAAGAACAAGCAAGTGTAGTATCAGTACACAACCACAGTGTACTGGTAGGATCACGCGGCTATCCTAATAAGTGAAATACATGCAAGTAACCACAACATTATAAAACATGCATATACCAAACATATACAATATTAGTCATATTTTCAGAATCAATGTAGCATTCTACGTTCTCAACAATACACATTGGTTATCATTTTAGAGCAACATGCAATCTTCCAATATCAATCATCATTAGATATGAACGTAATCGCCACAAGTATATACACAACACAATTCAATGGTCCTCTCATGGAACCCAAACCCAAACTGTTAGTGTACCGGTTCGTGGTATTCGATCCAATGTTTATGTCGGAACGTGGCAATTGATCTCATATTTATGCCGGAACGTGGCAACCAATTCCATATTTATGCCGGAACGTGGAAAACCGATCCAAGTTAGTGTGTCGGAACATAACACCCGATCCATTCAACAAACCACAATCACAATCACAATGTATATTCTCACAATCATACAACAAGAGGTGATTCATGGCATATAATTATTCAATTATCCTCATTTACGATTAGGGTGATCAATAATGCAACATTCACATACATACATGCATTATAATCAACAATTACAAACATATATCACATCAACATGAAATCACAACCATCACCTACCTCGAACCCAAGCTTGAATCCCCTAAGGTACTTGAATCTTCACTTTCCAGATTCTTTCCGCTTGTTCTAGGTCAACAAACTTAATATATGCAAGGATCAACAATCAAAGGTCTAATTATCCAGATTATAACAAACCCAATAACCCTATACCAAACCCAAGATCCTAATACCTAGATTAGGGATTTTTCCACCATAATTTCCAGATCAAAACTCTCCCCCATCGATAATCACCCACGAATTTACATTATACGGATCGAAAAACAGATTCGGGGAGTTAAAACCTTATCTTTAGCCTCAAGAATGGTGGAATACTGTCAAGAAGCACCTGGGGTCGTCTCCTAGCTCTCAAAGTCGAAACTTGCAGAATAAAATGATTTGAGGTTTATTTTCGACTTAAATCACGACTGTCCCGCTATGGCGTCCCCCAGCCCGCCACATTATCCTCGCCCTGGTGGGAATAATTCTGCCACAACAGCTTGCACGGAAATAGAATGTCGAATTAAGAGCTCTAAACCCCCATTTCACAACACACCTTCATCCCACGACACTCAGAAAACACCCGTTCACACTAAGATCAATTCCGGGAGTTCTACTCGCTCAAATTCAATTCCGTAAAGTCGTACGGGTTCCTTAACGACTTAGCTATCCACTCACGCAATCAATTTCATTATTACACTTCTCATTCATTACCAGATTTCCCTAGACTCGCCTGACTCCGATTTCGTCCAAATCTGGACTAGGCTAGGAAATTTCAAGTTATTACTCAAAAGTTATTTTGGTCCAATTCTTTCCCCATTGATTTTTCCCTAACGACGGAATCAGGTCGTTACATAAATAGTACCCGTCTCTAATTTCTATCACATGGACATGTGATATTGATCACACCACTTGCATCGTGCGATCCTGCAATTAAAAGCAGTTTCGACTTTAAAATTCTTAACATTGACTTTATTTATCGGATGTCCCCGAAGGGACCTTAACATTGAATTCATTATGCTTATAATTTTATCAATTTTAAATTTGAATAAAAAAATTATAAATTTAATTGATCGTATCTACTCAACCACCAACTTATTTGATGTATGACGGATTGATAATAGTAAACAAAGAAATAAATAAGGAATACCTAAATTGAAGATGGTTAGTTAGCAATTGAATGTATATAAAGACAAATAAAAGAGGATCATTTTGACACGACAAAAATAAATAATTATAAACGAGCATATTCAGATTTAGGTAACTTTAAATCTCTTGTTAACTACCTGAGATACTATGAGGAGTAGTTGAAAGATAATTTTAATAGAAAATGATTCAAATGGCCTCTTATATTTGGGAGTAGATTTAAAATATACTATAATTTTTAAAGTATGCTTTGAATATTTTTTATTCTTGAAATATATCAAAAAATAACATTTTTTAAAAATCTCAATCAAATATTTAACAAACTACATCGATTAGATTTGATTAAAAAAAATTATTTTTTAATATACAGAAAACACTAGGAATATCCCGTCAAATTATATTTAAACTATAGAGTATTAAACAAACACAAAAAAAAAATCAATTACACCAATACTAACAAAATTGCATCAAATTCTAGAAAGACACAAAAAAAAGCAGAAATTGTACTTTCAAATATGAGTTTCCACTATTTTTTCCTTCTTATTAGATTATGAAGGAGAAATTTAAAAGACCAAAATTATTGTACTTTCTGAACTATTTTGATCATACTCCAAAATATAGGGTCCGCTTTTTTTTTTTTGTCATTTTATCTGTATCCATATGTATAGTAGAATCACTATTGAGCCAAAAATGATATCTATATATTTATTTTTTCTTCTTCTTCCTTCATCTCATCCTCCTGAAAGCTTTGTAATTAAACGTACAAAGTGCAACTTATCAATAAAAAATGGCGAGCGAGCCGCTATTAATAAATAAGAGAGAAGAGAAACACTACTACGAAAATTGCCCCGGTTGTAAAATGGATCTTCACAAAGCGGGTCAAACGGGTTTGCCCATTAAGGAGCTTTTCACTATATGGGTTGTCGTGCTTGGAACAGGTTATTACAATCGCTATTTCATCGTCCTAGTAAAACTTTATTCAATTCGTCTTAATAAAAAGTATATGCAAATAATTCATCATTAAGATATATGTTATATATTTGTTGGATTAATTAAACATCAAGTATGAATAAATGTTTATGATCATTTCTAGAGACGAGTCTTTTACCCAATTTTAAATCTCATTTTTAACGTGTTTTTTTTTTTATATTTTTTACTCCGCCACTTTTAGAGCTCACTTAATTTTAACTTGTCTTTTTAATATTTTTGACTCCACTTTCAAAGTCCACAATGTTAGAATCCTAGATCCGCCACTAGCTCTGATATGAAAAAAAATATCTTGATAGAGTATGTTTTCCCCTGAATAGGACCCTACACTTTAATACAAGATATCGAACCCCCAATTAAAAAAAAAAACTTAACTATATATTATTTTTCGTTTTACTTATTTATTGCTCTAATTTTATGTGGACAATTAAATAAAGGTCACATATTTAATTAAATATCGTATAATTGTAACGTTCGGGATTGAACTCGTTAACTCCACTCGTCTCATACTGAAATTGTATTACTAACAAAAAGTTTATTTTAAATGGACGAAAGATAAATGAAAGGTAAAATTGAGCATTTTCTTTTTGTTTTTTATTTACATAATTATGTTTATGAAAAAAAAAAAAAGGTGAAGTTTTGTGATAAAATTATAAAATGTTTTTCATGTGACATTTATGTGGTAGGTAGGCTGATGGCAAAACATGTTATTTCCTGGCATGTAAAGTTTGATTTTTTTGGTGATTTGTACGTCACATTATTTTTACTTGTCACATTTTTGGATTATAAGTTTTGAAAAATTATTAATTTTTATTTAATAATTTTTTTTATTTAACGTTTCTTCAATAAATAAAAAGTGTTAATTTAAACTATCATAATAATGGAGTATGTGTATGTATTCTTCACATAAGTTTTTTATGCTAATTAGTTAATATTTTTTATTTCCAAGAATAATAAATACTAAGAGTAAAATTGAAAAAACGTACTCAATTATATTTTGATTTTATAAAATAATTATTATTTTAAAAAAATCATGTATTTTTAGTAAGGACGACAAGTAAAGTATTCGGAGGGAATATTTAATTAGGCAACTAACACATAATTTAGGAGTAATTTTTACTGTTACAAGTTACAACAAATAAATTTGTAGTTTTATTGTAAAAAATAGTTAGTTGATATTCAAACTGATGAATTTTTTTTTTCTGTTTTCATGGGATTCAACTGTGATCAGCACTTCCAATATCATCTCTCTTTCCATTTCTTTATTTCATGGTAAGATCTCTAATTATTTTGTTTGTTAATTTTTTGGCATAATATAACAATATTCCAATTTTGAGTGTGCACAGCACAAGTAGACACTTAGGGTGTGTTTGGTATGGAGGAAAATGTTTTCCTAGAAAATGTTTTTCTGAAAAACAAGTAGATTTTTTACTTATTTTTTCATATTTGGTTGATAAGTAGAAAATATTTTCCGGAAAAGGTTTTTAGTGTTTGATTTATGAATGAAAAATGTTTTTGAGAAATATCTTTTATTTTTACTAGAGTAGAAAATAATTTTTGAAATTGAAAATATTTCTTAAAAACAAACTTAAATTTTTTTTTGGGGTGGGGGTTGGGGGGGTTGGCGGGGGGAGGGGGGTCGAGGGTAGGGTGAAAAAATGAAATTTTGAAGTTGAAAATATTTTTTAAAAACAAACTTAAATTTTTTTTTCTGGGGGTGGGTGGGGGGAAGGGTCGAGGGTAGGAGTGAAAAAATAAAATTTTGAAGCTGAAAATATTTTTTAAAAACAAACTTAATTTTTTTTTTGTGGGGTGGGTGGGGGGGTTGAATTTTTATGTTGAAAATATTTTTTAAAAACAAACTTGATTTTTTTTTTTAAGGGGGTAGGGGGCTTTGGGGGGGGGGGACGAGGGTAAAGGTGGGGTAAAAAAATAAAAAAATTGAAATTATAAATATCTTTTAAAACCAACTTTTAATTTATTTTTTTTTGGGGGGGGGGGGTGGTGTGGTTGGGGGGCTGATTTGAGGGTAGGGACAAAATAAATTGATTTTTTCAAAAAAAAAAAAATTGTAATTTGAAGTTAGAAGAGAGTTTTGGAAAATGTTTTCCTTCAGTTTTGAAGGGAAGTCATTTTCCTTAAATTTGAGGAATATGAGTTGATTTGGAAATATTTTTCCAAAACATTTAACCCAACCAAACATGAGAAAATTGGAAAATATTTTCTGGAAAATGTTTTCCTTCATACCAAACACACCCTTAAACTTATATAAAACTGAACAAATAGACACATTAATCCTACATGGCGTCCTACCTGACAATTTTGTGTCCTATGTGGCGTCCTACATGTATTATGTTACGTAGGACATATATGTCTATTTGTTTAAATTTATACAAGTTTAAGTGTCTACTTATGCACACTCAAAATTGGAGGGCATAAATGCTAGCTAATCTAAGTTATAGGGCATATTTATGTATTATGCCTAATTTTTTTGCAAACTTATTTTCTTGTGTTTGATAATTAGTAAGTAAAAAATATTATTCGAAAAATATTTGTATATAATTTGGATAAATACTATTAGAGGTCGAGGTGGGGAAGCATGGGTTGTGGGATATGGTGGTGATGAGGGCTATGGGGGACGGGAAGGACACACTCAATGTGAAATGTCGCTAGAAAAACTTGTGTTTTTTACTTTCACCAGGGATCGAAGTCATTTTAGTTATTTGTAAGAAAGAAAATTATTTGACCAAACCGAACATGAAAAAATTGACAAAACATTCTTGTGAAGATAATGTTCATGCAATATTGTGGAAATCTATTGACTTACTAATTTTTGATAATGCTACAGGTAAGGGACTTTCACATTGCAAAGAGAGAGGAAGATATTGGTTCCTATGCAGGTTATGTAGGTAAGTTTATATAATTTGTATTATCTTGATATATATATATATATATATATATTCACATGGTCGTTCTGTTTAAAAATGCTTATAAATTTCGTTAAATACTGAAGGTTCTGCATTTATGTTTGGAAGAACTTTAACATCTGCCTTTTGGGGTGTTGTGGCTGACCGATATGGACGAAAACCAGTTATAATTTTCGGCACTTCTATAGTGTACGTATGTCTTAATCTTAATAGAACTGTTTACATTTCGATTTCATTCATTTCAATGTCAATACGTTTATATATATTTTTTGCTTTGATTTGAGTTCAGGGTTGTTTTCAATACTCTTTTTGGTCTTAGTACCAACTTTTGGATGGCTGTTGTAACAAGATTTCTTCTTGGTAGTTTAAATGGTTTGCTTGGACCAATAAAGGTATTCTGTTATACGATTCAATACCGCGTATCCTCAGCTATTCTGTTAACATACTTACCTTCCATGTTTAGGCGTATGCTGCTGAAATTTTTCGCGAAGAATATCAAGCACTAGGAATGTCAACGGTAATATATGCCCTTGCTTCTCTGTGATGCAAATGATTTCTAAGTTATTGTAATATATGACGAATATCGAGCACTAGGAATGTCATTGGAAATTTTGTTTATATGTTTGAATCTTTTAGATTAGTAGTGCATGGGGCATTGGTTTGATTATTGGCCCAGCTTTAGGAGGCTTCCTTGCTCAGGTACTTCATTACTTCTCCTAGTGAAAAAGAGTTAGTCATTTTATGATAAGTTATAATACAACATACATGTTTGTTCTCTAAATGTTCGTATTTTCGCTAGCCTGCAGAGAAATATCCAGACTTGTTCTCAAAGGATTCATTATTTGGGAGGTATTTTGCTCTCTTACTTTTCAGGATTATAACGTCTTCTTGAAGACTGGAGTGTTACTTGGCTCCAACATTTGATATTTTTTTTGTAGATTTCCCTATTTCTTGCCTTGCCTATGCATATCAGTGTTCGCCTTGGTTGTGGCTGTTGGTTCATTTTGGATTCCGGTAAATCTAGCTATATGATTATGTTAATTCCTTCCGCGTCTTGTTAAGACACATACTGTTTCTGTTCTTCCCTTCAAGTTTACAATCAAAGTATCAGTATTTCACCTACTGAGAAAAATTGAATTTTTGCGTAATTTTTAATGGATAATGATCATGTATATCGTTTCAGATGTCCCTATTATTTTAGTGTTGCAATGTTTCTGAGAGACGAGAGTGAGATTTGTCTAGACATCTCTTTCCTTGTTTCTCGAACCAAATTAATCCAGTCGTCTTTGTCTGCTTTGTCCTCTGGCTTCTCTGGTTTTCCCATCTTTAGTTGAGCAGGAAGATGTGGTAGAATTTCATGCTTACAGTTCATGAATTGCAGGAAACATTACATAACCATGATTCAGAAAGGCCGCGTCAAGATTCTTCCAAGGCTCTGGAGGCTGCATCAGATACAAAAGACGGAAATGAATCAGCCCCAAAAGAAAATCTTTTTAAGAACTGGCCATTGATGTCATCTATCCTATCATACTGCGTCTTCGCTCTTCATGATATGGCTTACTCAGAGGTATACCATATCCACTAATAAGTATCATGCTAAGAGTAGCTGATCAAATTCACGGATGTTCCTTTGAGGAAACACATAGTTCTTTCATTTCTCACATCATTCCGAACTTATTTGCTTGTACAGATTTTCTCATTATGGGCTGTTAGCCCCAGAAAGTTTGGTGGCTTAAGTTATTCAACTGCTGATGTTGGTGAAGTACTGTCAATATCAGGTGCAAGCCAGTTTCATCATAATTTATACTATTCGTTTATAAATATACAACGATGCATACTGAAATGGTGGCGGTTTCAGGATTTGGCCTTCTAGTCTTTCAACTTACATTGTATTCATCTGTTGCCAAGTATGTTGGCCCTGTCATGACTGCTCGGGCTGGAGGAGTAAGCACTCGATTAATTCATACAATATGCTAAACCATTGCATTCTATGACCAGGCATCCTGAAAGGCTTTAGCTTGTAATGTGATCAGGTTTTGTCAATTTTCTTACTGGTGACTTACCCTTATATCGCTATGCTATCTGGAACCACCCTCTCCGTGGTGATGAATGTCGTATCTATGATGAAGAATATTTTGTCTGTAAGTACTGTTTTTCACTCTGGTGTCTGTAATTTTCTTACCAGTACTCAATCTGTTGTTGTTTTGCTTCGACATTTTTTTATGTCCTAATTTTGATCTCAAGTTCTAACATTGAATTCAGATTTCTATCATAACGGGGTTGTTCATATTACAAAACAAAGCAGTGGTAAATTCTTCTTTACAGAAGCTAGCATTATGTTTTTCATGCGATATGCTGCATTTGATATTGTATAATTTGAAACTGCAGGACCAGCGACAACGTGGAGCTGCTAATGGACTTGCCATGACAGGAATGTCATTTTTTAAAGCTCTTGGACCAGCTGGGGGAGGAGCACTGTGAGTTCACTTGTTTATCTCAGTTCTGTTTCCTAATTACTTGTCTTAAATTGACGCGTTTTCTTGATTTATGTAGCTTTTCTTGGGCACAAAAAAGGCTTGACGCTTCCATTCTTCCAGGTAATGACCAAATAACTGAATTCAGTTGAACTCGTAGCACATACATTGCGTCCACTTATGCTCTCTATGTTTGTGTTCAACTCGAATGCAGGTAATCAAGTGGTATTCTTTGTGCTGAATGTGATTGAGGCAATTGGTGTGTTGCTGACATTCAAACCATTCCTTGTTGAAACACAAAATACTAATTAATCAAACGAGACCTTATGTATGATTATTTTTTAGTATTCTATTTTACGCGTTACAACAATTAGGAATTGAAGAGGGTGTCCTGTTGTAACCAAGTCAATTAAATCAAATTCAATTTGAATGAAATTCATCTACATAGATAGAAGCAATGTCAACTTCTCTTCCACCATTGCTACTGTTTGTTTTAACTTGTTGGAGCTCTCGTACGCAAATAGTTATTGTTTGCTTTATCACATTAAATTCATCTAAGGTGATGTTGTGTGTTACGTCTCCCTCGTTGATTTAAAAAAAATTAATAAATTTAAAAGGGGAGTAAGCTCTTCCACGTAATAGACTAATCTTTTAGATAAAAATAAATTAATCAATGCTTGAGATCGCGACTCAGTGGTGGCCTAGACCAAAAGGACTGTCAGATCAATTAAAGAGGGTGTTCAACTCAGTGGTGGCCTAGACCAAAAGGACTGTCAGATCAATTAAAGAGGGTGTATGTTGTAACTAAGTAGGTCCATAAGAGATACCCACCACCAACTAGGCCAAGATGGTCCATGGGTGACCTATTGTGAACTAATGTCGAAAAGTCAGTTACACGCTCACACTATTGTGGCAACCTATTACACTCTTGTTCAAAGTGATATTAATACCCCTTCCGAAGACAATCTCATCTGTGTAAAAAAAGTCATCTTGTACATGCGTTTTCATACATAAATAATATTTATTTTAATTTTTAAAAACCTTTATCTCTTGATATTTTCTTAAACTTTTGCAGAAGAATAAAGATTAGGGCATCTTCCTTCTCTCACCATACATTTCTCTTTTTAAAATTTGTTTCTTCTTCTTCTTCTCCATTGTTCATAAATTGAAGGAAAACATAAAAAATTTGAAGAGAAAATAGGAGTCAGTAAGTCAATTATGAAGTTAAGAGATGTTGGCGACGGCGATAGGCGATTGACAACACCATTGTTG
Organism: Solanum lignicaule; assembly: GCA_029582545.1. Lineage (NCBI taxonomy): Eukaryota > Viridiplantae > Streptophyta > Magnoliopsida > Solanales > Solanaceae > Solanum > Solanum lignicaule. Next base: position 45,517 of record JAJOOF010009447.1, read on the forward strand.
CCGGTGAAACAAATAAAATTTTCAGATCTATAAAATTCTTTAAAAATCTTGATAACTAATATGTAAATCAAGCATTTCATTAGTATTCTTTGTGTGTAATAATTAATCAAGTATGCTATTGATGATTGAGACATCAAAATGACATTGTGATGGTTGTAGGTAGTGCTCGGCGAGAATAGAGAAGACAAAGATAGAGAAATCGTTTTCTTCGATGAACTTTTGATAAATTTAGGCAATATAATAATGAATTTTATGCATAAAAGTTATAAGATTTTCAATAGAAATCATTATCTTTCTCGTGATTTTTTTTTTGTAATCTTTCCAGTGAATCCTCCGGCGAGTTCGAATGGAAAAATCATGAATTTTAAGTTGAAAATTATTAACTTTTCCCTGGAAGCCATCATGTTCTCCAATCCTTTCTATTTCTTTTTAGAGTTCCTCTTTAAGGATAGAGTGTTGGATGTACTTCCACCAAACAATCGATAAATGTTGTGATTCCTTAAGAAGAAGAACTCAAAATTAAAAAAAATGTAAATGCTTTAAAGAAATTGGGGCCACCAATAAAAAGATTAAAAAAAAATAAAAAAATTGAAATAATTAATATATTAAAATTTATAATACATGATTATATAATGACCAATAAAATAGTGTCATGTGTTCAAATTTGCCATTCTAGCATATATTATTTTCTTCTCACGCACCTTAAGAAAGGTGAAGACATTTTGTTTGTCATGTCACGTTTTGAGGGGTATTAATATCACTTTGAACAAGATTAGATGTGTAATAGTTTGCCGTAATAGTTTAAGCGTGTAACTAACTTTTCGGTACAAGTTCAGGAGGAAATTTATGCCTTTTCCCCAAAGAAGTGATATAATAGTCATGTGTTAGATTTTTAGGATTAGATTGGGTTAAAGTGATGGTCGAACATGTCGGTTGTTGCTATAGGCTTGGTTAAAAGATAAAGTTATACTCTTGCTATCATTTATGGTTTCTTTATTTTAATTTATTTGAACAATTTTTCTTTTTAGTCTATTTAAAAAAAATGAGATTTTCAACTTTCTGCACGTCATGTTAAACCCATCATAAGATTAATGTGTTGGTAAATTAGATATATCTTTAAATTTAGATAAAAAATTCAGAAATCTTACATATTTATTTTTTAAAACTCCGTATTAAATTAAAATAGGTTAAACGGAAATATAATTTTGGATATTATGAAAAATGATCTGAGTCCAACAAAAAGTAAAGTTTTTGTAGTCCCAATCGTGAGCAATGATGTCAATGGTCGAGGATGGGACAAAAGCTTCTTGTTTTATTATGTCTGTCACAATTTATGTGAAAATAAATAAATTTGGAGTGTCATTAAAAAATTTATATTGTTATTATTATGTTATAGTGTTTTTATGTAATTTTTAATAAAAAAATTATTTGGTTTTTAAATATTCTAAATTGTTATTATTGTAATTTATAGTTATTTTATATAATTCTCAAATATTATATATTACTCTCTTTGTCTCAATTTATTTGGCACAAATAAATTTCAAGAGTCAATCAAATCTTTTATATATTTTTTTACAAAAATATTTCAGTTGTTAATTATTGAGATTATAATACTTTTTACATTGTTTTCAAATAACACATATTACTTTTTATGTCTAATTTATAATATATAATTTTTTTCAAGAGTCGTAAATTAAATATTTATATGTCTTTTAAATATTTTAAATTATTAATTATCATTGTAACTTTTAATATTTTTACATAATTTTTAAATATATAACCAAAAAAAATGCATATTGACAGTTAACATGATGAGTATGTATCTATCTTTTTTTTTTTGGTTTTCCATCCGGTATCCGATACCCACATTGGCCCGATTAAATTTGAATTTGCGTTGGAAAGTCCCACATTGGGGGGTAAAACGCTCCCTAACAAAGGTGACTCCGTACCCAAGGGGATTCGAACACTTGTTCCACCACTTTTCGTTTTACTGCTTTAATGCCTTCTGTCATACTCTATCCGTTTCTATTTATTTGTCAAATATTTTTTAATTTGATTTTTAATTTTACTTAGTATTTATTATATTCGTAATTTATTAATATTAAATTAGTGTCTTTGAAAGATATAGTGAGTAAAATATATATGAAACCTTAATAATTAATAGAAGTAAAATAATATACTCATTATATTAATTATTATTTTCTTAATAGATATGTCGTATGAAAATGCAATAAGTAAAAAAGGAACAGATAGTAGTAACTTTTTTCTACTTTTTGTCACGCCCCGAGCCTACACCCTGGGCGGAACTGGCACTCGAAGACCATTGCTGGCCTCAAGCGAACCTTTGGCTTGACTTACTTAACTCAGCGGAAGACTTAAACATAAGAAATATAACTCATGCATAACTTAAGAAATAATAGTTTAGCCAAAATGGCAACTCAATCTTTAAACAACATCTGATTGATAATGTAAAGACAATTGAACTACTAACTGTCTATGAAGCCTCTAAACAACTGGGACAGATGTTGGGACAAACCCCATAACATCCTAATGAACTAAACTAGAAAGCGAATAAAAGGGGTCCTTCGAAATGCAAAGAAGCTCACCAACAGACTCTGAATGCTCAAGCTGGATCAACGAGGCGCTGGATGCTGATCCTGATTACCTGCGTTTGCATCATAAGACGATGCAGGCCAACTGACATCAGTACATTGAATATACGAGTATGCGAGTTGGAATGCTAAACAACAACTTAAGCTTGAAAAGAGTAAGAAAGAACACTTACCTTGGCTCTGTACAACTCATGAATAACTGAACTCAATATAAAGCAATAAGACACATGCAATATATATATATATATATATATTGTAATACAGTGTAAACAACTTGATTCGTTAAAGATAAAGCATAACAAACTCAACTTTACTTATATATAAAAGTAATATAATTTTTGTGGGAGATTCTCTAACCGACAACCACCACTATGAGCCTAAGTGGTGATACAACGTCTTGCCAACGCTACTAGAACTGTCCTATACTTTGCCGTCATGTAGAACGCTTAACTTAGTGGATCCACTAGTCTATTCTAAAAGCATCTTAAGGAGTCATCTAAAAAGTATGATCATTTACTACCCATGATGGCTACATGGTTTATGGAGACTTGAGTTAATATGAACTCGCATCCCCATATCGATGCTCAATACTACTCCCAAAATATACTTAGTTCATATGTTTGTAAAAACAAAACTCTTTCTTTGAATTGAGATAATTACTCAAAACTTAGCTTAAAAGCTCTCTTGGAATCGATGTTCCCTTTTCTTG
>JAJOOF010009448.1:0-37340 GCA_029582545.1 Solanum lignicaule
TGATTATACTTATTGCTTATGGTCATTTTAATTGCTTCCGCGACCAAGGATGTGTAATGATACGCTATGAGGCTTGTTTGGGGTTCCTTCGGGTTCCCCATTCGCCGGTCACGTCTAGGCCCTAGGCTTGGGTCGTGACAGCCACATCCTTCAATTGATAGGAAGCCAACTCCGCTTTCTCCCTAGAAGACACCCCCATAGCATTGACTATCTTATACACCTCATCCAAAAACTCTTGGGGATCCTATCCACCTTAGAACCTAGGAAAATCGAAGGATTCATCCTCACAAAGTCTCTCAACCTAGAAGTCATAGCACTCTCGATAGCATTCACTATAGGCCCCACATCACTATTCACTTGAGCCATCATGGCTTGGGCTAAGGTTAGAAAAGCCAACCTAATATCCTCATTAGTCAAGGGTGGAACATCCACCGGAACTTAGTTGACTTGAGGAACTTGGCCACCTTGAGGACCTTGAGGATCTTGGGGAGGAACTCCCTTATTCATATTCTCCTCTTCCACTCTCCTTGTGGGCATCCTTCTTGTATTCATATCCTATAAACACAAGGGAAGGATTAAGAAAAGAAAACTTATAGAGCTAGACTTTAAGGCACGACTTCAAGAATATGAAAGAAGTGTAACTTTCTAAGGTCCTATAGCCTATCGCTCATAGATGTGTCGTGACTAACACCGATGAACAACACTCTACTAGACGTGGCTTGTGAGACATCAACCTAAAAACCATTCCCAAACCCTTGTGCTCTGATACCATGTTTGTCACGACGCGAGTCTACACCCCGAAAGTGAAATGGCGTACTCGACCCCGAAGGGGTCTTATACAAGCCTCATAGCTCATCCATTGCATAGGTAATAGAAATAGTATGGCATTTAAAACTTTTCTTTATAAAACCATACAATCTAATCATTCATAAACATTTAAATGCAAGCGAAAATCTATATCTCACATGGCCATCTAAGACACAATCTTGAACAAAAATAGGGGCACGACCCTTTACAATACAAATCTAAAGTAGTCTATTACATGAAAAGGAAAGAAACTTTTAAAACATTTTTCCTCGATCTATGAGTACATACCCAAAATGTTTTGGAGAACTCTAATCCCAAGCTTCACTATAGTAATGCAAATCACTTGCCGGAACCTACACTTGTAGTAAAAACTTGAAGAAAAATGGGTTAGCACATAAAGTACTAAGTATGATAGCCATGCAAAAACATGCTTAAAAAGGACATTGTTGTTTGAAAGTCATGATATATGCCATTTTTATAAAACTTCATGAATCTTGATAAAGAGGCATAATATAAGTCACAACCAACATACAAGTCATTTATCCACATTAGAACATAATCCACATATGAACCTTTACCTTCACCTTAAGGATTCACCTCAAGAGACTCTCAAGCTATACCTTGTGCAATGTATGGATAGCGTCCCATACCACTATCCACACCAAGGTGCCACATTAAGGTCACCAAAAGTGAACTTACCATTCAACCTTTCCATCCTTACACAATACTAATACACAAGAGAGATAAACATTACACAAGTCATAACAACACATAAGGACAATAACCTAAGACACCTCTAAGTCATACTTGTGCAATGTGCAAGTAACATCCCATACTACTACTCACACTAAGTACTCCTTTGAAGTCACTATAGACAAGGCACATTCATATTTATGAAGTCATGAAAAGGAAGTAACTCATAATACAATCCAAGTATAGCATGCATCCTTACATTTAAGCATATAACAGTCAACATTAACTTCATTACATTAAGAGTGCCTTCATTCATTTAGACATTAGATCCACATTATTCATTAACATTATAATAAGAGCACATTCCTTACACTTATAAATATAAAGTAACACACCACAACCTCTCTCAAAGCCTACTGGTGCAATTCATAGATGGCGTCCCATACCACCACCCACACTAAGTAGTGCATTATTAAGAAGCCATAGTTCATTAACATTACTGTGGGGGGTAAGCCTTAACCGACATATACCATATGAGAAATTCATGGAATCTCGGTGTCAACCTCAACGGATAAGGGATTCCTACTTGCCTAAGGTAGGACCATCGTTTGTTTAACCTTAAGTGGATCCACTAGCTAGACCTATGTGGGCACATAGTTTATAGGATAGGGAGATTGCTACTAGATAACCCACCTCAACTAACGTATGAGTATCCATCTCGAGAGATTGCTACTAAGTGCCCCGCCTCAACTCACGTATGAGCACCCATCTCAATCCATATCCACTCGGTGCTAGCATTATTCCCCATGGAGTATTTGACATTCATTACATTCGTTCGTTATTATGGGATAAGAGAATTCTACTAGATACCCCACCTTCATTAACGTATGGGCATCCATCTCAAACCCAACATTGATTCATTGGAAATCTCAATAGATTTAAAGATGACAATAGCCTTTCATCTAGGAATCCCATATTGTGAGAAAGTCCTTTAACAACATAATCATAGAACTTCATTCATTATTCATTCATGAGTGTTTATGTATGTGAGAATAGACTTTCACATATATCATCATCATTCATAGGGTTAATTGGGAAATATACTTTCAATCACCACATACTACATTCTAAACATGATCATCATTCAATCCTTCATATATAGAGGTACAAGGAAGATATCCATCGATTCAATACCACAATATGCATAGTAAGTAAACACCTCCACCTTTCAAGCGGATCAATAGATCAAGCACAATTCTACTTTAATATGTAATTTGATAATAACTTGCCCTTCAAGGCTAAGAACCAACATTAATCCATAAATCCAAGATACTACAGTAGATAATGAAATTGACGTGATTCAATCACTTGATTAAATATAAGAATCAACAATTCAACATACTTGCATAATCAATCAACTCCCAATCACAAATCATAATTTAGGAAATTGGGTGAAAACATGGGTTCTAGGAAGAAATCATCTTAATTCATCTTTAAATCCACAATTCTTTCATAATTCAATGCAATAAAGCCTTTAGAAATCATTTAGAATCGAACCCATGTAGTGATTGAAAACTAGGGTTTTAGAGAAAATATTGGAGACTTGATATCACTTTTGAGATTGGCTCCTTGAAAGAAACTAAGTCAAGGATGAAGACCACCATACCTTTTTAAGAATAATCCCACGAAATATCTTGAAAAACATGAATATTTGACATTGGAAGCTTGAAATCTTCACCTCCAATGGAGGTTTCTAGAGAGAGAAATTTTGGAGGGGAGGGGAGGTTTGATTTGGGGTTTTGAAAATAATGAAGTATAAAATAGAGTTTAATACTTTTAATACTCTTAAAATACCTTAATTAACTTAAAATAACCGTCCCTCCACTTAAAATAATTAATTAACAATTTACCAAATGACCCTTGCCCAAGCCGTGTCCAAACCAGTAAAACAGTGGTGGATCACGCCCTAGACCCACGGACCATTAGTCCTCTCACAGACCGTACTGTTCGTCTGTGGTCTAGGGCTGGGGCATGGTTTTGGAGGTGTTGACCTATGGAGGCCATCCACGGGGCGTGGATGGACCTACGGGGTCGTGAACCCCATTTGTAGGTCATCAAATTTTTGGCAACTTTCAAGGTTCTTTGGGGTCTTGGGGTTAGACTAAGAGTCCTCCTCAAGATCCCTTAGGGTGGTCCTTGGGGTGTTGTACCTTGACTTTTGACGCCTAAACCCCTCTACCAAAGCTGAGGACAACAACAAACAACTCATAACCCAAAACTAACTCAAAACAACACTCGTCAAGTTCTAGTTCAACCTACTAGATTTTAGGGTCGTTACACCTTGACACATATGAGCAATTTAAGAATTACTTGATACGATTTTACATGTAAATGAAGAATAGTTCAGGACTTAACTTTTAAAAAATTGGGGTGTTACAATATCTCCCCTTTGGGATCATTTGTCATCGAAAGATGGTTAAAATGAAGACGGAAGGGAGAGGACTTACTCTTACTATCTTTCTAAATTTTGAACTTGCCTACTAACATAGGAGGAAATGATTCATACTAACAGTTTGAAACTCTCTATAGCACATAAGTTGTGAACAATATGAGTTTAAACATAGCCACTCTCTATCTGAAGTTATTTGACATAAAGCAAGAATATTTCGGCACAAAAGAAAAATGTGAATACGATGCCTTGAGTTATATGACTAGTAGCTTTTAAGATTATAAACATTCTCAACTATGCTCTCTTTTCTGATCACTACACGTCATTATCTGCAACAGACAGCTCCCACTAGGGTATATCACTACATGATCTTATTGTCACGCCCAGAAGCTACCCCCTCGACGTAACACGTGACCTAGGTTCACGAGTGATCCCAAGCTAACCCTGTATCTGGCATATCATAAGCATACTGAAAATAACTAAGTAACACATGAACTATGCGAAAGCTAAAACAATGGATAACTGAAAGTGGGGAATACCCAACTAGTCGACTGTATAAAACATACTAAGAGTTTAATAACAACTTAAGATGAATAAGAAATTCAAGCTGATTCTACAACTATGTTTGAAAAGCCTCTAACTAAGTTGAATTGCTAAGACATCCCCCCAGCTAACTCTAACCAAACTGAAAACTGAGAGTAAAGACTAAAATGAAAGCATGTCTAATGTCCATGGAATATGGCGACTCACCACTGAAGCTGTTGAATGAAGACCAAGAATCGATCTAAGCATGATCTGGATGTTGAGTACCTGAACCTATACATGAAATGATGTAGTGCAGAGTATGCGTCAGTACTTGGAATGTACTGAGCATGCACGATATAGATACAAAGATGAACAAATACATATAAACTAAACAAAGCATAACAGAACAATGACATAAACTGAGTAAGAATGTAATTACTGAAACATAACTGAAAAGCTAAGCTGAATGCAATGACCAAGTACAAATCATGAAAATAACATGCTGAATTGGTTTCTGAAGTATATACTGAAAACCTGGTCAAATGCACTAAGAGTCTGACTGTGGGAGCTACTATGAACTGACATAAAACCACGTGAGCTTAATGTGGAGTTTGATGTATACGCCCTATCGAGAGGACCCAATATACCCTTCCAAGGGTATAAAGGCATGAATGGAGTGATCATTAAATCTGATGCCCAACATAGGGGACTTATCATCCTATGTGGGCACTTAGTTCTAGGATTATGAGGGTACGCTGAACCCTAGTCAAAGTCGGTGCCAAGTCTACTCCCAACTGAATATGTATATGACATAAATGAAACTTAAATGCTGAATTACTGAATAACTCAAAATACTGACATGCAATCTGAAAATGCAACATTTGTATACTGATAATCTAACAATCCAAATCTGGAGCATTATTAATGGTTTAACTGACCTAGCAAGTGAAATTCATGAACTAGAGAATCTACACAACCAGGGTCTAAGTTTCATACAAGGGACTAAATAAGCTTACCAAGAAACATGATTTTTCGATTTAGGATACTACAATAGCTAAAATACAGTAAATATCCAAGGTCTTAGAAACCCTAGGCCTAAACAGGATATGTAGAGTCAAAGAACTAACTGATTTCTAGGGACCTAGTGGATGAAAGGAACCCACTAGTGTAATCCCACATACCTAGTAATGAAATCTAGGGAGAAATCCTTCAATTTCGGGGATGAAACTTGAAGAAAACCTTTAGATTGTTCTTGGGAAACTCTCGCCTCTTTCTTCTCCTTTTTTCTCTAAGTTTGGATGACATTAGGTGAATCAGGGTTCTGGGTATGTCTAACTAAGTTATTAGGCTTAAATATAATAAAACGATGTTTTTTAGGGATTAAACGACATAACTTAAGTGCCCAACGCATAGGAAAAAAGGACCAAAATGACCCTGACTTATATCTGAGGAGTGCCACCTACTATAGGACTGATGGGCCGTCATTTTACCTACCAACCATCGGTACGGGTCGTCGGTCAAGCTTTGCCCGACAGGGCTTCACTAAAACGAGCATAACTTTTTACTCCGAGATGGGATTTAGCAAACTCAATGAAAAAGGATTTAATTATCTTTCATTTGATATGTCATGGGCCACCTAATTCATTTTGTGCTAAAAGATATGATCGTTTAAAATTGACCCAACAACAATTTTCCTTTAATTAGCTGCTGACCCACCTACGGACCGTCCTGGTCAACCGTGAGTTGGGTTAGAGACTATAAACATTTGGTGCCCAACGACGGACCCCACCGACGAACCGTGTGACAGACCACAGACAGTCGGTGGCTTCCATGGTTCTTGCACTAGGTCCTAGAAAGTTGCATTTTTTTATTTTCTCAAATCTGAGATGTTACAATATCTCCCGTTTGGGAACATTCGTCCTCGAATAAAGTCTAAACAAGTTGAGTATGGAAGGAAGGAGCTGCAATCCCTACCACTAAGTAGTAGAAACTGATCTCTAAGTGAACTAAGTTCCAAAAAAATGCAAATATAATGAAATAGAAGAAAAACTGAAGGAACAAGATACTAAGACTAAATTTATGCACAAGTAAACTAAGAAACTAGAGAGGAACTATTACTTGAAGCTGAAATGGAATCAGAAGGAAAGAGATGAGCGTACTTTGACATCATGGCTGCTTCTGTTTCATAGTAGCTCCCTCTACTGAATGACTCCTTTACAAAATCATTATTGAAGCGACTTCCTTATTTCTCAACCTACGAACCTGACAGTCAAGAATTTTAACTAGCACTTCTTCATAGGTGAGACTATCTTTTACAGCCACACTCTCTGATCGTACTATTGATGCCGGATCACCCACACACTTCTTCAACAAGGAAATGTGAAATACTGGATGAACCTCTACTAGTTCTGTTGGAAACTCTAACTCATAAGCCACATTACCAACCCTTTTCAGGATGTTGTACAGACCTACATATCTAGGACTGATCTTCCCTTTATTGCCAAATCTCATCACCCCCATCATAGGTGACACCTTCAAGAAAACACAATCATGGATTTCAAACTCAAAGTCCCTTCTCCTCACATTTGCATAGGAATTCTGATAACTCTGGGTTGTCTTTAATCTACCTTTGATGAGTTGAACTTTCTCCTTACCCTCAAGAACCGAATCTGGCCCAATTAAGGCTGCTTAACCTACTTCAAACCAACCAATCGGGGACATGCATCTACGCCCATATAGTGCTTCATACGGGGCCATCTGAATATTGGAATAGAAGTTATTATTATAGGTGAACTCTATGAGAGGTAGGTGATCATCCCAATTGCCCTTGAAATCAATCACACAAGCTCTCATAATGTCCTCTAAGGTCTGAATGGTATGTTCTTCCTGACCATCCGTCTGTGGATGAAATGTTGTACTGAGATTTACCTGAGTACCAAGGCCTTTCTGAAACGATTTCCAGAAATGAGAGGTAAATTGAGGACCTCTATCTGAGATGAAAGACAAGGGAACCCCATGCAACCTGAAAATCTCATTGATGTACATTTTGGTGTAGTCCTCCGCTGAATCTGTAGTCTTGACAACCAAGAAATGAGCAGACTTAGTGACTCTATCTACTATCACCCAAATGGAGTCATGATGTCTGCGAGTACGGGTAAACCCGTAATGAAGTCCATATTTATCACTTCCCACTTCCATGTAGGAATATTAATCTCCTGAGTCATACCTCCTGGTTTCTGATGTTCTACCTTAACCTGGTGACAGTTAGAACACTTAGCCACAAATTTGCTATGTCCCTCTTCATGCCGTTCCACCAAAAGAATTCCCATAGATTACGATACATCTTAGTGGAACCTAAATGAATGGAATACCTAGAGTTATGAGCTTCTGTAAGGATCTGATGCATCAACTCACCCACATTAGGAACATATAAGCGACCCTGGTAACGAAGTACACCATCTCCCCTTGGGAGAAAACCTCAACTTTCTACCAATGAATGGCACCTTTCAACTGAAGTAATATAGGATAACTATCATGTTTTTCCATATAGTTCGCTACCAATGAAGATTCAGATCCATTCTGAACTATCACCCCATTGTCTAATCTATCCGTACAACAAACTCCTAAGCGAGCAAGCCGGTGAACATCTTTGGCGAACTCTTTCCTTTCTTCCTCAACATGTGCTACGCTACCCATAGACAGCCTACTGAGAGTATCAGCCACTACATTGGCCTTACCAGGATGGTAACACACATTTATGTCATAGTCTTTGAGAAATTCAAGTCATCTCCTCTGACGAAGATTCGACTCTATCTGGGTGAACACATACTGGAGGCTCTTATGATCTGTGAATACATCAACATGAACACCATACAAGTAGTGTCTCCAAATCATTAGGGAAACTACTATGACTGTAGGCTCAAGGTCATGAGTCGGGTACTTCTTCTCATGGACCTTAAGTTGTCTAGAAGCATAAGCTATGACCTTACCTCGCTACATCAACACACAACCTAGGTTGACCCGGGATGCATCAGAATAAATCACATAACCATCTGAACCATCTGGTAGAGTTAAGACCGGAGTTGTAGTCAGTCTAGTCTTTAGTTCTGAAAAGCTTTTCTCACACTCATCTGACCACTGAAATTTGACTTTCTTTTGAGTCAACTTGGTCAATGGGGAAGCTATGGATGAAAATCTTTCAACAAATCTCCTATAATAACTGGCCAAACACAAGAAACTTCTGATATCAATTAGAGAAGTGGGTCTGGGCGAGTGTTGTACTGCCTTAATTTTCTGAGTATTTACTCGGATCCCTTCCTTGGATACCACATGAAGAAGGAAAGTGATGAACTATAACCAAAATTCACATTTGCTAAATTTAGCGATAGCTGGCGATCTTTGAGAGTTTGCAAAACAACTCTCAGATGAGTAGCATGCCCCTCCTTACTCTAGGAATAAATGAGGATATCATCAATAAAGACGATGATGAACAAGTCCAAATACTGTTTGAACACCATGTTCATTAAGTCGATGAAAGCTGCAAGAGCATTTGTTACTCCAAAAGACATAACTACAAATTCATAATGACCATACCAAGTTCTAAAAGCTATCTTTGAAATGTCACTATCTCTAACTTTGAGCTGATGATAGCCGGATATGAGGTCTATCTTAGAAAAGCAACTATCACCCTGAAGTTGGTCAAACAAGTCATCAATAATGGGGATGGGATACTTATTCTTGATGGTGACTTTGTTCAACTGACAATAATCAATGCACATTATGAGAGAACCATCTTTCTTTTTCACAAACAACACTGGAGCACCCTATAGGGAGTTACTAGGTCTGATGAAGCCCTTATCTAAAAGGTTTTTCAACTACTTTTTCAATTCCTTCAGCTCGGTTGGAGCCATTCTATAAGGATGAATTGAAATGGGCTGGGTATCTGGAAGGAGATCTATTCCGAAGTCAATTTCCTTTTCGATAGGAACTTTGGAAAGATCTTCTGGAAACTTATTTACTACTAGGACTAACTCAAGAGTAGGGGTTTCAGAGTTTGAATCCCTAACCCAAAAAAGATGATAGATATACTCTTTGGAAATCATTTTCCTGGCCTTAAGGTAAGAGATGAATCGATCCATAGGCAGTGAGCTACTACCCTTCCATTCTAAGACTAGCTCATTTGGAAACTGAAACCGAACGATTCTAGTTCTACAATCGACTGAGGCATAACAGGAATGTAACCAATCTATGGATAGATTGATATCAAAATCGACCATTTCTAACTCTACAAGATCTGCTGAGGTGACTTTCTAAGAGAGTGTGACAGGGCAATTTCTGTATACCCGTGTAGCTATAACTGGGTTACCAACTGGAGTAGAGACTAAAAAGTTTCTAAGAGAGTTTCTGGACTAACACTGAAGTTTACTGCTTTATAGGGAGTTACAAAAGAAAGTGTAGCCCCTGGATCTAACAATGCATAAACATCCAAATTAAAGACTCATAACGTACTAGTGACCACACCAGGAGAATCCTCCAGGTTCTGGCGAGCCTAGAGAGCATATAACCAGTTCTGGCGCTGACCGTCATCTATACCAGACGAAGCACCCTGCTAAGTTGGGTGACCTGCTGGTGCTGATGGAGCTGTAGAGTGAGCCTTATTGTTATTACCTCATTATCCTTGCTTAGCAGAAGGTCAATCTTTCAACTTATGGCAAGACTGACCACACCCAAAGCCCCCTTCCTTACCTAGAAGAAACTCATCGGATGGTTCTTACCACACTTTGGACAAGTTGGGAAGGTCCGGTTACCTGAAGTACTTCCCTGATACCTAGAGCCTGGTGTCGTACCTTTCTGATCCTGTCAAAATTTAAGGGATGGAGCATTAGCTGATGAAAGTGTTGGGGCTATAGACCTCTATTGAAACTTTGAGTGATTCCCACCACTCGACTTATGCTAAGAGTATTCATAATTCCCTGTTCTAGCCTTCTTGTTATCCTTAGCCATTTGCCTAAGCTTATCTCCCTCAACCTGATGAGCATGAGTCATGAGTCTGGAGATATCCATATCCCCTAACAGCATTGCATTCCTGCACTCGGTCTTCACCAGGTCAGATACCCCAAATAGGAACTTACTCATTTGTTCCCTTGAATCGACAACCATGTGTGAAGCATACCTAGAGAGCTGAGTGAACTTTAGCCCGTACTCTTGGACCGACATTAACCCCTGCTTCAAGTTCATAAAATCGTGTGCCTTAGCTTCTCTCAATTCCCTTGGGAAGAACCAGTCCAGAAAAGCTCTAGTAAACAATCCCAAGTCACAGGAGCTACATCTGCACCCCTGTTTTCTTTCCACTGAGTGAACCAGATATGAGCCACATCCTTATATTGATAAGATTCTAACTCAACACTCTCAATTCGAGTCACTCTCGTTACTCCAAGAATCTTCTTAACCTCATCAATAAAGTTTTGTGGGTCCTGACCAACCTTTGACCCTAGAAATTCTTGCAGATTCATCTGAACAAAATCTCAAACCTTAGCTACATTTGATCCACCATTAGTGTTTGTAGGAACTGTGGCCTGCTGATTGTTCCGATTGGCTACACTCTGAGCCAAAATCTAGATGGCATTTCGAAATTCTGCATTCGTAAACTCATGGTTCGGTACTGGAGGAACTGTGTTAGCATTGCATGCATTAGCATTCTGTGCATTATCTCTACGAGGAGGCATGATCTAAAACATATAACGATGAATTATAAAGGAGAAGGTTGATCATACCCACGCATGATAAAAATAACAAAGAAGTTGAAGTTTTTCTCAAAATACTTCGTAGCCTCCCCCTCATAGATGTGGTGCACATCACACCCATGAAAGAAACTCTACTTAGTGTGGCTTTCAGACATCCTAGGACTCTTGAGCCTAGTGCTATGATACCAAGTTTGTCACGCTCCAAAGATACCCTATTGACGTAACTCAGAACCTAGGATCATGAGTGACCCCAAGCTAACCCTTTCTCAGGCATATCATAAGCATACTGAAAATACCTAAGTAAAACATGAACTATGCAGAACCTAAAACAGTGGATAACTCAAAGTGAATTATACCTAACTATTCTGAATGTATAAAACATACTAAGAGTTTAATAACAAGTGAAAGATAAACTTAACAATTCAAGTTGATTCTACTACTATGACCGAAAAGTTTCTATCTAAGTTGAGTTGCTAGAACATACTCCTCAGCTAACTCTAACAAAACTAAAAATTGAAAGTAAAGACTAAAATGAAAGCATGTCTATTGTCCATGGAATATGAGGACTCACCACTTAAGTTGTTGAATGCGGACCGATAATCTATCTAAGCGTGATCTGGATGCTGAGTACCTGAACCTACATAAGGAAAGGATGTAGCGCGGTGTATGCGTCAATACTTGGAATGTACCGAGCATGCAAGATATAGATACAAAGCTGAACAAATACATATAAAATAAACAAAGCATAACTGAGCAATGACATAAACTGAGTAAGAATGTAAATACTGAAACATAACTGAAAAGCTAAGCTAAATGCAATAACCAAGTACAAATCATGAAAATAACATGTTGAACAAGTTCTGAAGTATATACTGAAAACCTCGTTAAATTCACTAAGAGTCTAACAGTGGGAGCTACTATTAACTGACATAAAACCACGTGAGTTAAATGTGGAGTCCAATGTATAATCCCTATAGAAAGGACCCAATATACCTTGCCAGTACATATAAAGGCATGATTGGCGTGATCACTAAATAGGTTGCCCAACAGAGGGGACGTTTAATCCTACAGGGGCACATAGTTCTGGGACTATGAGGGTACGCTGAACCTTAGTCCAACCCGGTGCTAAGTCTACTCCCAACTGAATATGTATATGACATAAATGTAATTGAAATGCTGAATTACTGAATAGCTCAAAATACTGCCATGCAATATGAGAATGCAATATTTATATACTGATAATGTAACATTCAAAATCTGGGGCATGATTATCTGTTTAACTAACCTAGCAAATGTAATTCATGAACTAGAGAATCTACACAACCAAGGTTCTGAGTTTCATACGAGGAACTAAACAAACTTTCCAAGAAAAATGCTATTTCGATTTAGGATACTACAGAAGCTAAAATATAGTAAATATCTAAGGTTTTAGAAACCCTAGGTCTAAACAAGATATGTAGAATCAAAGAACGGACTGATTTCTAGGGACCTAGTGGATGAAAGGAACCCACTAGTTAAATCCCACATACCTGGTAACGAAATCTAGGGAGAAATCCTTCGATTTTGGACTGAAACTTGAAGAAAACCTTCGGATTGTTCTTGGGAAACTGGCGCCTCTTTCTTCTCCTTTTTAATCTAAGTTTCGATAATTTTATGTGAATGAGGGTTCTGGGTAAGTCTGACTAAGTTATTAGGTTTAAACTGAGTAAGATGACATAGGTTAGGCATCAAACAACGTAGTTTAAGTGCCCAATGCATAGGGGAAAGGACCAAAATAACCTTGACTTAAATCTGACGAGTGCCACCTACTACAGGACTGATAGGCCATCATTTGACCTACCAACCGTTGGTAGGGGTCTTCGGTCAAGCTCTGCCCTACATGGCTTCACTAAAAAAGGCATAACTTTCTATTTCGAGATAGGATTTTCACAAACTCGGTGGCGTTGGAAAGAGGATTCTATGATCTTTCATTTGATATCTCATGGGCCACCTAATTCATTTTGTGAAAAGAGATATGACCATTTGAAGTGGATCCAAAAACAATTTTCCTCTAATTGGCCGTTGACTCTCACCTACAGTCAGACCTATGGTCCGTAGGTCCAACCACAGACCCTCTCGGTTGACCGTGGGTGGGGTCAGAGACAATAAAAATTTGGTGCCCAATGACGGACCCCACCTACGGACTGTGTATCAGACCACGGAACGTCGGTGTCTTTCATGGTTCTTGCACCATGTCCTAGAAAGCTACATTTTTCTATTTTCTCAAATCCAAGGTTCCCAAGTTTTTCATGCCCAAAGGCTACCCTTTGACGTAACACAGGACCTAGGATCACGAGTGACCCCAAGCTAACCTGATGTCTAGCATATCATAAGCATATTGAAAATAACTAAGTAAAACATGAACTATGAGGAAGCTAAAGGAATGGATAACTGGAAGTGGTGAATACCCAATTAGTCTGAATGTATAAAACATACTAAGAGTTTAATAACAACTGAGAGATGAACTTTACAATTCAAGATGATTCTACTACTATGTCTGAAAAGCCTCTAACTAAGTTGAGTTGCTGGGACATTCCCCCAACTTATTCTAACAAAACTTAAAACTGAAAGTAAAGACTAAAGTGAAAGCATGTCTGTTGTCCTCGTAATATGAGGACTCACCACTTAAGCTATTGAATGCGGATCCAGATTCAATCTAAGCGTGATCTAGATGCAGAGTATCTGAACCTACATTATGAAAGTATATAGAGCATATTATGCGTCAGTACTTAGAATGTACTGAGTATGAAAGTTATAGATACTAAGTTGAACAAATACATAAAAACTGAACAAAGCATAACTGAGCAATGACATAAACTGAGTAAGAATGTAAAAACAGAAATATAACTGGAAAGCTAAGCTGAATGCAATGACCAAGTACAAATCAGGTAAATGACATGCTGAACTAGTTTCTGAAGTATATACTGAAAACGTGGTCAAATGTACTAAGAGTTTGACTGTGGGAGGTACTATTAACCGACATAAACCACGTGAGCTAAACGTGGAGTCTGATGTATACTCCCCATCGAGAGGAACCAATATACCTTGCCATGGTTATAAATGAGTAACTGGCATGATCACTAAATCTGATGCTCAACAGAGGGAACTTATATTCCTAACTGAGAATGCCACATTTATATACTAATTATATGACAGTCAAAATCTAAAGGATGATTATCTATTTAACTAACCTAGCAAGTGTAATTCATGAACCAGGAGAATCGACACAAACTACGGTTCTGAGTTTCATACAAGGAGTTAATTAAATGCTCCAAGAAAACCTATTATTTCAAATAGGGATACTACAACTGCTAAATCACAACAAAACTCCAAGGCTTTAGAAACCCTAGGTGTAAACAAGATATGGAGAATCAAGGAGCTAACTGAATTCTAGGGACCTAGTGGATGAAAGGAACCCACTAGTGAAATCCCACATACCCGGTGACGAAATCTATGGAGAAATTCTTCGATTTTGGGGCTGAAACTTGAAGCAAACCTTCAGATTGTTCTTGGAAAACTAGCGCCTCTTTATTTTCCATTTTGCCCTAAGTTTTGATGATTTTAGGTGAATGAGGGTTCTAGGTATGTCTGACTAAGTTATTAGGCTTAAACTGAGTAAAACGACATACTTTAGGCATCAAATGATGCAGTTTAAGTGCCCAACGCATAGGGGAAAGGACCAAAACGACCCTAACTTAAATTTGACGAGTGCCAACTAATATAGGATTGACGGGCTGTCGTTTGACCTACCAACTGTCGGTAGGGGTCTTCGGTCAAGCTCTGCCCGATAGGGCTTCACTAAAATGAGCATAACTTTTCACTTCGAGATGGGATTTTAGCAAACAGGGTGGTGTTGGAAAAAGGATTCAATTATCTTTCATTTGATAGGTCATAGGCCACCAAATTCATTTTGTGCTAAAAGATATGACCATTTGAAGTTGACCCAACAACAATTTTCCTCTAATTGGCTGCTAACCCTCACCTACGGTTCATAGGTCCAACCACGAACCATCCTGGTAGACCGCGGGTGGGGTCAGAGACCATAAACATTTGGTTCCCAATGACGGACCCCACGCACGGACCGTGTGTCAACCACATACCATCGGTGTCTTCCGTGGTTCTTGAACCAAGTCCTAGAAAGCTGCATTTTTCTATTTTCTCAAATCTGAGGTGTTACACTTATTGTGTTCAAGCCTAATCTCTAAATCACAAGGTGCTAAACATGAGATTGTTATACTAATCTAAACCACAAGGTTCAAGTTCTACACCTCTATAGGGAATCTTATCCCAAAAATATTTGTCCTTATAACCGCATTCAAGTCTAGTACTATAACCACTCCATGGGTTCCTATATACCAATCCTTCTAACAATTTTTCATTCTCTCATAATCTCTATCAATTGAAATTACATACATTACTACCAAAAACCGACTAATTTCTCTTATTTAACTATTAATCATAGTAAAACACCATCATATTCCTCCTCCTCATTATAAATTTAGATGGAATAAGAACACCACCACTACCACAATAAGAAACATCAACCCTCTCCTTCTATAATTACTCAACTACTATCGACAACATTGCTATCAAAACTAAAAAAAATCAGCAAAAGAGCTTAGGGCAAAATATCATAAATATCATTCATTCACGATAATTGATATAAGAATATGCATGACATAACATTATGTTGTTAGCCATTGAGAGTAAATCATGACTTCGCAAGACTAAGCATACTATGAGATACGAGTTCTTAAATGAATATGTTCATATCATGAGGCTGGTATCTATAACATTATGGAGTAAGATTGAACTCAATGGGCTTAAGTCTTTTCCCTTCATTCTAAGAATTATGCATAGATAAAAATATGTTTTAAATGTATGAGCATAAGTCATGAACACAATTCTCTTATTAGAAACATCAACATAATGTTGTAACGACTGAACTTTGAGGAATATGCAAGATTATGAATGGAATTATATAACACTGTAACTCTTCCTGAACACATCAATATATGATTTTTAACACTTAGACTTGATTTCTGATCTTATCATCTCCCCTTTAGGTCTGAAGCTGACACTTTAAAGATATGGATCTATTCCATCTTCTCCAAACTAGTTTATATTTACTTTACTCTAATACTGGGAAAACGCTAATCCCATGGCTACTAAACTCCCCATGCACATGCACTAAGATTCCTTCTAGGACTTCTTTCAAAGATTTTTCTCTTAATGTCTTCTTGCTTCTTTAGAAGTCTTTCTATAATCGTTACCAGCATTGGCTTATAAAGTCGCTTCGTCTAACTCCTAAAAGTCTACTTCTCTTTCTCCTTCTTCTTTTAATTTAATGTCTACCTAATTGGAGGAAACATGAACTATATTTAAGAGGCTCATCATTGACTATATATGATCTCTTTGACCAAACTCTTAAGGGTAATAAATAATGCTTACATCAGCCTACTCCACATTGACAGCTCAAATATACTATCTAGGTACACATGAAAAATGATAAACTTAATTGGAACCTCATCTGGCTACATACGATCTCGGGTACACCTCTTAGTTCTCTTAATAATCTAATGACTTAGCCACACTTCATTGCTCCTCTCATCTAAGAATCATAATACCACACTTGTACCACTCACACTTATCAAAATATAACACCTTAATTTGTCACCTAATTTATGTCAAACCAATTAGATGATATCTCAAACTAACATCATCACCCTCATGTTTCCATCCTTTTGATCATGACACTCATCTCAAGTTCAAGCTTAGTATCTATTTCTAAACATGAATATCAATATAATTTCTCATTTAATAACTAACTTACAACTACTAGATAAGATTAAGAAACACTCACCCACTAAGATCGCATGACAAGTAGTCAATCTTTATCTCTTAGTTTACATACTTAAAGATTACCGTCACATTCTATTTCACAACTTAAATACTATTTACCTATTTACTATACATCATTACTTAATTAGTTCTATAATCCTCTGAATACCATGGGGCTCTCCTTTCAAAAAACCATAAGTCTAGCATAGATCTATCACATCTCGAATACTCGGATCTTCTATTCAATACATATACTTGGTCGATACTAATGCATTGACACCTCATCATAAACTCACTTTTTATTAATGTATACACTAACTCATCCTGACTAGTAACTATCACTCTACCTTCTATTATGAAATCTACACAAACTCATCACTTCCTAGTCTACCCATAAGGGAAAATTCCTCATTAATAACTTACTGAATGCATGACTGCAAGAAAATAATTTACCTCATCACTATCTCCCTTTCTTAAATTACTATACCTCTGCATGCATTTATCTAGCTCTAGGCACTTCTACTACTATATGCTTATAATATCTCAAATTACACTAGCTTTCAGGTGGAAAACTACCCAAGCATTCTAAAACACGCTCCCTTCTTAACGGGTATCACCTGAAACTAGGCTAAGAGAAGAGAGTCTAGGGGTTCATCTCGCTTTTAGCTCAAACACACGGTTAATATGAATAAAGTGCATTATTTCAAATCTAAACACTTAAGCTCACTCACAGGCTACTCTCAAGTCCCTCTGCAGTCTCATCACTTTCTCAAGACTTTTACCAAGAGTAACTCATCGTTAAGAATCATGACTTTGCTTTTCAACTACCTTGAGTATGAGGGGTAGTTGAATGGATTTGAGAAATGCACGAGTTTGAATAAGTTTCTTATGACAAAGTTCTATTGTACGATTTAGAGTATGAAAGTAGGAAACCTTTCTTAAATGTCTGTAGTACCTCATTTATAAAAGTGGGGCCCTAACAACTATAAATAAGATCCTACTAAAACGGCTTTATAGACAGCCTAGGACAGTTAAACTCTATGCTCTGATACCGACCTGGATGTAGCTGGCACTCGAGGACCATTGCTAGTCCCTGAGAAAACCCTTGGCCTAGATGACTACTTAGCAGAAGACTGACTCAAGTATTTAAAGGCTTAAAATAGAATTAAATCATAAAACTATAAAAATTCTCAACTGATACTATCTAAGAACAATACTCAATGCGACCGTAATAATTTGCAAAATATCTAAAAGAAAAATAAACTATTGGCAGACTCCTCAACTCTATCTATCTATAAGCCTCTATAGTTCAACATGGATACCGGGAAAAGACCCACGACACACTATAATGACTAAATTGAAAAATAAAGGGGAGTCCTCCAGAATGCAAGGAGGCTCACCAAAAGCTAACCGAAGTGCAAAGTGATCTCAACGAATTGCCTATTGATGATCTTGAACACCCATATCTACATCATAGAAATATCCAAGTTGAATGAAATCAGTACATTGAATGTACGAGTATGCAATAAAGTTGAATGAATAAATAACTGAACTGATAATACTAGAAAAATACTCATTTCAACTCAACTCAATGCAAAGCAATAATAAGAGATGAAATATTTAAAGTATCATAAATAAAAAATTCTAACTCACGGATGTATATGAAAATAAAGTAAATTATTCTTTACTCTTATTTGAAAGATTCTCTAACAAAAATCCATCACTATGAGCTATGTGATGATACATCGTCTCGCCCACGCTGCCAGAACTGTCATATACCCTGCCGGTTTATAGAACACCTCAACTAAGTGGATCCACTAAAGCTCTGCTCGAAAGCAAGAAGGAGTCGTCTAAAAATTATGATCTTTTACCCATGTTAGCTACATGGTTTGTGAGGAATGTAAGTTGTCTGAACTCATCCCCATATCGGTGCTCCGTACTACTCCCAATAAATATATACTCGTGCTCAAATGTGTAAAACACACTCTTTCGCAATTTGAGGTAATTGCTCAAAATATCCAATTAAAAAAGGTGAATTCATTACTCGTTTAGAAATCAAAGTTTCTCTTTTTTTCTCAATGTAAACATGATAAATTTGGGAATCAATAGTCCCCTTAAACTTTACTCAAAATGTCCTTTTAAACTTTCCTCAATACTCCTCTTTCCTTTCTCAGAAAATCAATTGAAGATAATTGTTAGGTTAAAAAGATTATCATCAATAACTCAATGAATACTCATATAATATGGATTATTTTGAAAAATATACATGAATAATCAACTCAAGAGTGTCAATGTATAATATATAGTAACGCAAAAATTAGGAATAGCAACTCAAAATTAAACAACAAACTCATCTCAAGAATTATCAAAACAAAGGATGTAATCCTATATTATCCTTTAATGACAAAAATTAGATGTAGGGCGTCAGGACGAATTCAGTCCAACACTATGATAGCCTTACATATATGGGAAGAACAAATGTCTTGGAAAAATTGATGAAATTTGAAGAATGATAAAAATACCTAGCTTCCTCTTGAATCCTTGCTCTAAGTCCTTGAAGTGTTAAAGAACGTAAAATAATGTTTTTACACTATTTAGACCCTTAATTAGGTGAAAAGGGTCGTTTAAGGTTAGAAGGGGTGGAAAAAGACTGAAATGCTCCTCGTTAAAAGCTGACGAAAATATATAGTCCACGAGACTATATGTGGTTTTTGGTTTGATCTACGGATCGTATATCTATCCGTGGAATTGATATTGAATTTTTAAGGCTCAAAAGACCATTTATGGGTCCAAACGATGTCCCGTAGTAGTTCTTATTGCCCGTCGGTTGGATATGTAGCATTTGGGTCCCAAAAATTTACTCCAGTACTTTACCGACAACTTGATAGGATGGGTCATCATTTAACCTATGGCCTGTCGCTTAGATCAGTCACAGACTTAGAAAACTCTGTTATGGGAGTCTCTAATAAAACGGTCATCACTGTTTACTCAAAATATGAAATGAGACAAACTTGGAGGCATTGGAAAGAGGACTCAAAGACCTTAATTTGGTAGGTCGTAGGCCACCTAGTTCATTATGTGCTGGAGATATGATCATTTGAAGTTGACCTAAGTAGAATCTTATGTCAAAACATAATCGGTAATGATGATTTCAACTCAACGTTTTGCTAGGGGGTTCTTGTGACATTAAGGCATATCCAAATCCATTCGAACACCAAAGAAATGACCTCTATATATATAAACGATTTAAGAATCACTGGATACAATTTTACATGTAAATGAAGAATAGTTCGGGTCTTAACTTATTTTTTTTAAGGTGTAACAATTGTTTTACCAGAAACAAAAATCATTTGATTATAATTGTGAAAGGTATTTCTCACATATGGATTCACATTGGTGAAAGGTTTTCTCATCCATGTTGACTTATGTTTAAGGACTTATTCTGTGTTTTGATCTTTGAATATGTGGATTGGTATTGATCATTTCTTTCCTATGTTATATCCATATTGACTTTTATCCATTCCGTTGGTATTTAGCATTAGTATCAAGAGGGCTTTAAGATGGAGGCTCAATTAGGGTAGTCTCTAGTAGCAACCTCTAGACCCAAAATACATGCCGCCGTAGGATTGTCTGAAATGACCTAGCTAGTGGATCCACTTTTGTAAAAGATGATATGTACATACTCTACCTTGGGAAGTATATTCCCTTTCTTTCAGTATGAGGGATATACCGAATTTCATGATATAGGTCTCATGGTCTTATTGTCGGTTAAAGCTAATATCTCAAAAAATGACTATGTTTTCTAAAGCTTTTATTTATGTCCTTTATGTTATTGTATTTGACCATATTTCATAATTCACATGTTATTTTTTCTTTAAGTCTTTAAATGTTCAAAGAATGATCATGCCTTCATGTATTAAGACATTCATGCTATCATGCCTATTTTATGCATATTTCCCTATACTGTCATGACCCAATGTAGACTCTAGACATGGCATGGCGTATAAGACCACGAGAGGCTCTACACAAGCAACTTAGCATACATCATACAAGTTTATAGAATTGAAAGTGTTCAAAAGACAGTTTTATATCAATATGAGTTTGAAAAAATGAAATGGAAGTCTAACTTTGTCTCAAAGTCATCTATTACATAAAGAGTGATTGAGACATAACTCATACATCACATACAATGTGGAAAAGTGAAAACAATAAGAAATAAAGGATTCGGTCCTTGAAACATGAGGACTCACCAATATTTAAAGATACTAAGGTGATCACAAGCCACGCGGTGTAGAATAGGACCGTTGGACCCTACATTAGTGAAACAATGTAGTCAAGAGTATGTGTTAGTACATAGAATTTACCAAGGATAAGAGAAATGTTATAAAACATGAGACGTGATCATAAAGGGGCATAATCAAAACATCAAAATGCATGACCAAGTTAAAACATAGTAAAATCATTAAAGAAGATTCATAAATCATGAACATAGTCAATGCATCATTAACTCATAAAGAATCTTCATAAAACATTAGTATGGACCATGCGAGCTATAACATGGAATCTAGTGTCTACTCCACACTGAAAAAGGGTGTCCTACTTGCCAAGGTAAGGACCATAAATCTGAGCTAAAGTGGATCCACTAGATAATGTATATCTAAGACAATCATCATATGGTGGCACATAGTTATCGGCATGGGTAATCACCACTTGTCCACTCAGTGCTAAGTAAAAATCCCACGGAATAGTCTTTAATCATATTCTTGTTATCATCAATGGAAAGGCACAATTAAGCAACCAATCCAACCTAGAAACATCATAGAGTAGCTCCTTAGACCATGCGTGAGAAAACCTTCCACCATCCATGATCTTTTCATAATAGCTTTATAAGGCTCATAGTCATTAACTTCACACTAGAAATGCCCTACTACTAATGGAAGTTGTTTTAAATGAGTGATCTATGATCATTGATGGGCACATCCGAATACCATACTAATCGAGACCTAATTTAGGAAAATAGCCCAAAAGCATTGAGGGCAAATCTAGATGTCATTCATGTTATGTGGCCAAGCTTCGTAGAACATGTAGATACCTTCATATATAATCTTTACTTGAGTCATACACCTTTATATCATGCAAATATGCATGATTTCATAAGAATACATTCATAGGTTCAAGCTTCTTCATAAATTCATGTAAATTAGGGTTCATAGTCAAAGTTCATAGATCAAGGCATGGGTTCACATGGAATTGGTTGAAGAGGACTCACTAATATTGTGACGAATTCTACAGTGAAATCCTTTGGATTTCGGGGATGAACTTGAAGAAGACCTCTGCTTGTTCTTAGGAGAAGCTGTCGACTTTTACTCTTCTTTTCATTCTAATCTGGGTGATTTTAGGAGAATGAGGGTTCTAGGTAGGTTCTTACTAGATTATTAGGCTTAGACTGGGTAAAATGATGTAGTTTAAGCATTCAATGGTGTATTTTAAGTACCAAACACATAGGGGAAAAGTCCAATGCAACCCTGACTTAAATGTTGCCGAAGTGACTTCAAGACAAGCTTCACAGGCCATCATGATGACCAAGGCCCGTCTAGCAGCTCACGAAGATTCCCTAACCAACAGGGCTTTACTAAAATGGGCATTACTTTTTACTTCGATCTTAGAATTATGCAAACTTGGTGGCGTTGGAAAGAGGACTCGGAGATATTTAATTTGATAGCTCATGGGCCACCTAATGCATTTTGTGATTAAAGATATGATCGTTTAAAGTTGACCCTAAACTCTAAGTCTGACAAGTCCCCTTCACGGATGACTTTACGGTCCGTGTGGAGCTTCACGGTCTGTTTAGACGTCCGTAGTGCTTAACTAGTGACTTTGAGGGTTAAACCTCACTTAAAAGTTGATGAAGTGACTTCAAGATAAGCTTCACGGTCCGTCTAGAGCACCATGGCCCATCAAGTGGGTCGTGAAGATGCCCTATTCGACAGGGATTTACTAAAATGAGCATAACTTCTTACTCCGAGCTCGGAATTAGGCAAACTTGGTGGCGTTGGAGAAAAGGACTCAAAGACCTTTAATTTGATAGGTTGTGGGCCACCTAAATCATGTTGTGTTGAATAATATGATCTTTTCAAGTTGACCCAAACCTCAAAGTCTGTCAAGCAGCTTTCACGAGCCACTTCACGGCTTGTGTGAAGCTCCACGGACCATCAAGTGGTCTGTGGTCCTTCATAGTAGTCATGGTGGTTCGGTTCCCCCTCACTGGCCATTTCACGGCCTATGTGGAGCTCCACAAACTGTTGGGTAGTCGTGGTCTTTTACCTTTTGTTGGGTGCACAACCACAAGCAGGGTGATGGGTCGTGGTCCTCTTCACGACCTATGGACCCCCTCTGGTGTTTGCACTTCTCACTGGTTCAATCTTAGTTAAATCTTAAGGTGTTACACGTCCAAGTCACCACGGGTTGTCTAGGGCACCTTTCAGGTGACTCCTGCCTAGGGGAAGTCCTAGATGGTCTCATGATGCCCTTAACGGGCCGTGGACCCCTAAACATCTCATCTAGGGTAATGTGAAGGGTCTATGGTCCATTTTGGGTTCCTGGACTTTCTTGTTTTCCCTTTCTAGCCCATTCTCAAGTTTTGAGGTTTTACACATACTTAGTCATTCCATGTACTAATTCATACTTGTCCCTAAATTATTTCACTATTATATGGTCTGATACTCCTACCACCCATACTTGTGGAATTGTTGGTTCCATACACTTTGAAGATTTGTGAGTCCTCGTGGTCCGCGGATCGAGATACTTTTAAAGCTTATGTCATTTCCATTTTCAAACTTTGTATGTGATGTATGGGTTATGTCCCAATCACCTTTCTTATGATGTACTAGATGGCTTAGTGAGACGTATGTTAGAATTCTGCTTTGTCAAAACTCATTTATGATATAAGACTTTGATTTTGAATTATTTATTCTATTATCTGATGTATGCTAAGTGGCTTGTGTAGGGCCTCTCAAGGTCGTATATGTCATGTTACACGTAGGGTATACATTGGGTCGTGACAGTTAATGGCCAAGTCTATAATTTATTTAGTACACTTTACCATGTTGCCCATAAAATTAAATTAAGTTGGTGGAATTTGTCACTTTTAATACCTAATTATTTCATTTTGAAAAAGAAAAGAGATAGAAGAGCAGAAGAGACCTGCTCAAACGACAGGTAAGGAACAAACTGATAAATTTTCTATTGTTGGCTAATTATTAGTGTAGCTTTGGATGGGGGAATTAGTGGTTAATTAGGATATATCATACAATAATGATTGGTTGTTTTGTTATGGGAAGGACCGAAGTTGAGTTGCTATGAAAGATTAGCTACTTTTGTTAAAATTTCTTTTGCTTTCTGTCAACAATCCTTGCAACCATTAATATTAGGTGTATTACATTAGATGAACGCCATTAAGTTCATTATATTTTGGTAAATTGAGACTTGACCCTGAGCTTAAAACTTAGGAATATGAGACTTGACATATTTAGTTGGCACCAAGATTTAAGAATTGGAAAAGGGCCTAACATGACCCTTAACTATTCGAATTCGTACAAAACTATCCTTCATCCACCTTTCCGCCCCCAAATATCTCTAACGTCAACCTTTTGGTTCTAAAATACCCTAAATATTAACCCTCTCGCTCATATTTGCCCTTATTTTTAACATCTCCCCTAAAGCTATATAATTAAATATTTATTTATTATGTTGTCTAATCAGATTGGTCCAAATTTAAACCGTTTTCAAATAAATAATTAAAACCACATATAATTCATATTTTGACATGATACGCTTGAAAATAATATTTAAAAATTTATTTATTTCATGATATCT
Organism: Solanum lignicaule; assembly: GCA_029582545.1. NCBI lineage: Eukaryota > Viridiplantae > Streptophyta > Magnoliopsida > Solanales > Solanaceae > Solanum > Solanum lignicaule. The sequence continues at coordinate 24,973 of JAJOOF010009448.1, forward strand.
TTCCATTAGCTTATTTTAAAATAATATCCAATTTATTATAGCTGAACTCACAACTTAGGATTCATCTAATATGTGAATATAATTGTTCATATAAAAATATTACTCCCTCCGTCCCATTTTATGTGACACTTTTTGGATTTCGAGATTTAAACAAGTCTAACTTTGACTGTAAATTTTTCATAGATCTTTTAAACATTTTGAATTATCAATATTTGTGACTTATAGTACTTTTTACGTAGTTTACAAGTATATAAATTTTATTTCAAAAAATTGATCATTTCATGCATAAATTTCTAGCCAAACTTAAACTGTTTGACTCTCAAAAAAAAAGTGCCACATAAATTGGGAAAGAGGGAGTACTTTATCAACATATTTTTTCCTATTAATTATTCAATTGTCTTGTACATTCCCTCATTTATTTCTTTTTTTAAATCTCTTGCTCTTGACTAGGATATCAGAGACTCACAAGAACTTACATGTTCATATTCTTTTAATTTATATTATTACCATGGCGGGGTAGGATGGGGAGATGAGAAGATTATTTTTATTTGTAAATTATGAATTTTGGGTATACATAAATGAAAAATAATATTAAATAATCTTCTGTCGAACCAATTATTTCTATATGAATATCCTCGTTATTTTTCTCCTTTTTTCTCCATTGTTTGGTCATAAGTTTAAAAAAATTTAAATATAAAATGGTGGACAAGATTCAAGAAGAAAAGAAAAGTAGAAGAGAGAGGAAGTAAAGGGGGGAGGTGATTTTACTATGGAATCCAAAATTAGGTCAATCATATGAGCTCATATATTAAGTAATTTCAAATTATTTTAACGGATAAGGGTCTAAAATACCCTTCAACTATGGGATTTGGTACAATATTGTCCTCTCATCCGCCTTTTAAGTGTGGGCCGTCAGATAAGGGTATTTTTTAACCAAAAGATTGACATCAAGGGTATTTGGGGGGTGAAAGGTAGACGGAGGTTAATTTTTTACCAATTTAAATAGTTGAGGGGCATTTTAGACCCTTATCCGTTAAAGAATTTAATTATACATTAAGGTGAGTTTTGGATCTTGGCTAGACCTATAGTAATATGAGTGTCTATAGACTCACTTACTTACGAAGATTGCATATTTGATAGCTTGGGAACATTCTGAAGCTTTGCGAAAGGGAAAGGAAAAATCTTGTAGATTTGTGACACATGTTCGAGTTTCAACGTATGTTAATACTTTCACACTTCATTGAAGGAAGTTTTTCTAATTAAAGAATAAAAATAGAATAGACAATAGATAAAGGTGAAAGATGGGGGTGTCGTACCAATGGTAAGATGGGCATTGAAACGAGTACCGATGTTATAAAGAGAAAGTTTCTTACTATAGAATGATCAATTATAAATTAAGAATACCAAAGAATATGTGAATTAGCTGATGTATTATTGACTTGGTATCTTTTGTGTTGTTGTACATTTTTAAATAACCCGTATTTGTGATAGTTGAGGTGATTTTATGGCATACCAATATTTGATTGATTGAGATGCATCATCATCCCCTTTCATTTATATCATATTGTGCACATGCATTGATATGAGATTGAGTATAAGTTGGGTACGTGGAGATAGTTCGGGTTGGAGATTGTTTGATTTTATGATTATAAGTTGGGCATGTTGAGACCCTTCGTACTAGGGATTTTTTGATTTTATGAGAGTGCATTGAGATCCCCGTATAGAAACATGGAGATTGTCCGTGTTGGTATGTGGGTCACGAACTCTTATTGTATTTCCTAGAAGTATCGTGTATATACGGTTGAGAGAGTACTTGGCATCAAAGGCATATCACTTCATGGTGTTGCATTGCATTGCATATCATCACATCCTTCATTGTAGTTGATTATGCACTTATTCCATGGTTGGATATTTCTTGATATTTGATTAACCCTATTTGATGTTACTTTACTGATAAGTATAGTGTATACTTGTGTAAGTAAAAGGATGATTTTCTTATATGTACTCCTGTCACTACTTTTTCATTGTTGGTATATGAGAAATACTGTGTGCAGATCACATTCTTAATGTGAGCGCATCTCGTGTAGCTTCTTGAGTTTGTGCTTGGATTATTTAGGAATTGTGGTGAGCTGTTTGGCTGATCCGCGTGCGGTCCACACATTCCTCTATCCCATTATTTATTTTGTTGCTTTAGTATTCATACAAGAAATTTCTTACATATAGACTTGTCATTTGAGTTTCAGACTTGCACTATGTTTTAGAAGCTTTTGTATTTATGACACCAAATCTTGGGTGATATTTCAATCTTCCGCATTTTCAATTTTTTGGGACCTACTCTTGGGATATTTTACTTGTCACTTACCTTTCTCTTAATTATATTAAATTGAATTGGCAAGATTATTGGGTTGGCATACCTATCGGTTTAGAGGAGTTAATATCTCAGATGGTTACTAAACTATGCATTCTTCTCTCATAAAGTCACCCAACTTTCAATTATAACTCAAAAGTAACTCAACTATGCACTTTTATCTCAGAAAGTCACTTAACTTTGAATTTTATCTCAAAAGTCACTCAACAATGGAGAACGAAAAAAATGCAGAGGAGAAGAGGAGAAACAGTCATAAAGAGAGGGAATAATTTAGGAGTAAGGGCAAAATAAAATGGGTCAAATTATATTTTTAATGGGTCGGGTCAAGTGGGTGGATCACTAAATGGTTTAAATTGTATTTTTTATTTTTTAAAATTTTTGTTGTTATACAAACAATTTATATCAAAAAAATTTAATTAAAATAAGAATTAACTAGATTGAGTGACTTTCTGAGAGAAGAGTGGATAATTTAGTGACTTTTGAGTTAAAATTAATACTTGAGTGACTTTCTGAGAGAAAAGTGCATAGTCGAGTGACTTTTGAGTTTAAAATTGAAAGTTGAGTGAATTTCTGAGAGAAGAATGCATAGTTGATTGACAATCTGAGATATTAACTCCGGTTGAGAGTATAGGTGTCATCACGACTTGTAAATATGGGTCGTGACATAGAAAAATATCAAATTAATAGTTGAAACTTTTGTGATTTGAACCCCACACCATCATTATAAAAATTTAAAAAATAACAAATAAAAACAATTAGAAAAGATCCATCGAATCTGTATGACAGTAGAAAAAAATTATATTATGGCAAAAACATACTAAAAGAAATAGGGTTTTTAAGTTCTAGATCAGCTTAACAACATAGTAACAAGTCAAGATTGGTGCACAAACCATCTTGCATTTGCACAGGGCCTGGAGAATCTAACAACATAGTAGTAATTCAATCTTGGTGCACAAGCATCCCGCCGAGTCCGACAAATTTATTTAACAACATAGTCTCTATAATAATGGATGTCTAAATTTTGTCTCCTCTGACAGTCTTAATATCATCAACAATAGTTATAGCATCCATTGAAATACCAGCAATCCCTCTTTTTGAAAATCCAGCACAATAGAGCCCATTCTCTCCTTTCCAATGATTTGGAAACATATTCATCAATGTTCCATCGTCAAAAAATATAGAGCTATAATGCTGCATTCAAAAAAAGTAATAAAATTGTACATATTTTAGAAAAAGATAGTGAACTTATAGTAAGTTATATTAGATGATTTGCAAAATATACCTTTATTTTTGTATCCAGTACCACAAATGATTGCATCAAATTGATGTTCTTTCCCATTCTCAAACACTATTATATGTTCCTTTATTTCTGATATTCAAGTACCTAATTAATAATTCACCAAATACATAAACCACACAAATTTAACTTACAGACAATATATAAAAACTATACACAATTTTGTAATTTATATCCCAAAATATTTTCTAGTTATATATTATATATATGGAATTGTAACTTTCATGTTTTTAAAAGATGAACAAACTATACATATATATTTTTCCTTTTGATACTCGAGAAATTCTTGAGAACTAGAGATGTAAAATTTGAAACATTATAGATAATGAACATGTATTTCAACTCTTCCTCATTAAATAATATTAGGTTTTTGGTTGTAATAGAATTCAAACTCATGACTTGCGCCTAATCACATATCAGATATCACAGGTTGTGCTCTTACCATCGGACCAAAGCCCACGGAGCAACTCAAGTCATTTGTTTCTCACATGATATTTCTCAAAGTATAATGAGAATAAATAAATATAGTAGCATACCTTAATCTCTTCAAGTTTAATCTTGACAATGGCACCAACATCAATTACTGGAGATGTACCTTTTGAGATTTTTATAGAAAATGAACCTTTTTCTGGTTGTGGTATTCCAAATTCTGCCAAATTTCCAAACTTAAACTTTGCAATTTTTGCAATCACAATATCTACCAAAGATACTGGTAGATATTTTAGCAACACCATTCCAATATGCACCATTTCTCTTGTTAAAACATGAATCTGCAAACATATTAGGTTACGAGTTCAAGTGTCATGCTTTGACGATTTTAAAAAAGAAGTACAAAATCAGGTCAATCATAAGGTAATTGCATTTAAATCTTTAAGGTAAACATTAGTAGTAACCACATAAAATTACAAATATTAAACTATGTATGTTATTAGTGTAAAAAATCTTTATGTTGTTAGTGTACCTAATTTAAATACAATACAAATTACTCTCATCTCAGGAATGACATACAAAATTCTCCCTCTCTTACTGTTGCATTTTACTAAAAAGTTTAGATCTAAATTTAAATTACTAATTTACAATCTCGAGATACAAACATATGCTATTTTTCATAAGTCGTGTTAGAGAGAAGGCTTTAGATATTTATGTTACTTGATGGAAATGGCGAGTATTAATTACCATCGAAAAGATGTAGGAAACATATGCATATGTAATAACTAAACATAAAAATAATTCGAATGAAATGTAACATATTTGATAGAATTAATATGCTCCAACACAAACTTAACAACAACAATGGTTTCATATAGCATTAATCGGTGCTGTAATATTTTTTTAAAAATGATTTCAAACTAATTTACAAAATACAATTATATCAAAATAAGTAGTACGTTAAAGCTTTGCCAAATAGGCTATTATGTCATTAATCTAATGACAAAGGGTCAAGGGCACTCTTTTAACCATTAAGTAAAATATTAGATTATGTAATTATCACCTTTTAGAAGATTATTATAAATTGTTTCATATTGTATTGTATCATACTTTATTATTTTGATAAATATGATATTTGGATAGATTGATTCATTTTCATCATTACATATTGTCACACATCATGAATTTGAAGAATAAACTATGATGTACAGGTAGATTTACAATAAAAAGGTTGGGTAAAGGATAAAATGTGATTATTATATAATAATAAAGGTAAAATGAGAAAATAAAATAAAAGGTTATGATGTAATCACACAAATTAGTCGTTACACGAAATGAGGCTTCTGAATGTTGCATAACAAGAGTGCACAACATCCGTTATCATCCATAAATAGGCCTCCCCATTTGGACACGATTGGTTCTATGCAATCCACATCTTTATCCTAATGGAGAAATGGTTTCTAAATTGAGACATTATAGTATTCAAAAGCATATATCAATGTTGGTAAGTGAATTTAGAAAGTGTTCTAAAAAAAGAAATATATTTGGGTAATGCACGAAAGATTAAATTAAATAAGGAATCTAAGTTTCATATACAGTTAGTGTAAATAATTTTTTGTACTATTATTTATCAAGTCATCAAACAAATATCTATTGGCAAGTTTCTTCAGAAGAATGTGATTTAAAATCTTATAAAAATAGAATATCTTCTCGGTACAATACGTAAAAAATGACAATTTAAAAATTTGTTAATAAGACAAACTTAGAAAAAATTAAGATTCTACTTATAAGAAAAAGAAACCCTATCATACTCTTCTTTTTCTCATGGTATAAAATATCTGATGAGAAAGCGAACATGAATTTAAAATTTCTAATTTTGTGCGATTTAGAAATGGAATAATGAGATCTTTCTATGTTTTGGAAATTTAAATATCTATTGCAATTTTTTGTATTTATAATAATCCAACGCTATATTCTTTAATAACTTTCTATTCAACCAGTATTCCCTTTTTAGAAAAATTGATTTCCTTAAATCAACTTTGTATTTAAAATTAAGGTTGTTTTTGCAATATTGTATTGTGCTTGAAGCTAAGTATGTTAGTATATAAATTCTTCCGCAACTGATGAGTTGGTTGAAATTATTGAAGGTGAAGTGAATCAAAACCTATTTTTAGATAAGAAATATCATAAGGGTATATATGAATAATATTCAAATTTCAGCCCTTCCACTTAAGGGTATGACCTAGTGTTGACGGGCAAGAAACTTACACCGATCTCTAGATGAACAAATTACAACATCACATATGCTAGTAAAAAGTAACAGGTACCAAGTAAAATAGTTGATCTATGACTAAACTGATCAAACACCGAGCTGATATTAATTAAAAAAAAATCAACAAACACAAATCCACGTGCAGGCAAACAAAAAAAGATGAAAGTAAAGACAATATATAGAGAGATAGAGAAACTTACTGGGCTTCTAACAACAATTGATGTGTGACATCCATAATTTGAAAGATCAAAAGCTATTTCCATCCCAGAATTTCGTGATCCAACAACCAACACTTTTTTATCTTTATATTTTTCTCCGGATTTATAGTCACTTGAATGAATAATTTCACCATTGAAATTTTCTATTCCTACCACCTTCGGAATATAACCTTCATTGTTTTCTCCAGTAGCCAAAATCAAGAAATCACAAGCATACCATTCCATTTCTCCACTAGCCACATGTCTTGATTTGACATTCCATTTCTTTTTATCATTGTTGTAAAAGGCTAATTCAACACAAGTTTGGAATTTTGATTTGATGATAAAATGTTCAACATACCCATCTAAGTATTGAATAAATTCATTTTTTGGCAAATACTTAGGTGATGAAGTTGCATGTGGCATAAAAGGCAATGAACAAAACTCCTTAGATAAATGCAAGTGAAGTCTATCATAAGTCTTTTTCTTCCACAAATAGGCACAACAGTCTTCTTTTTCTAACACAACATTTTTTATGTCCAATTTATTCAAACAAGCCGAAACAGCTATACCTGATGGACCTGCTCCAACCACAACAACTTCAACTTCTTCCTTTGAAAAATTATTCATTGCAGGATTTTCAGAAAATTAAAGAAAAGTTTTTTTGAGTATTGTTCAAAAACAAATTGCAGCAAGATTTCGATAAAGGGGAATATTTAGACAATGCATATGGTCTTCAACATGATAAAAATGATAGTTATTTCTCTTTGCCTTTATTTCAGTAATAGAAAACAACATTATATCATAAAAATTGTTGGCTTTTAAAAGGGGTGAATGGAAAATGAAGAGTTATGACTTTTATGAAGAGTTGTGACTTTTATGCAAAGTTACAACTTTTATGAAGAGTTGTGACTTTTATGAAACGTTGCAACTTTTCCATAAGGTTTTCACTTTTACCAAATGTTATGATTTTTTAGTTTTTCCAAAGGATTGTGACCTTTCCAATAAGGAACAATAAGTACATGTTCGCACTACCCTTGTTATCTATAAATAAAGGGATTTCCTCTTATTTTTCAAGAAGGAAGTTTCCGAATTTCAGAACTTCTTCTTCTTCACGACTAACAAATTCTAGTGTACATTATTGTCATTGAGTGGTTCATTGACACCATGTTTTTATGTACTAACTAATACACCAATTTGTAAGATCATTCTACTATGGGAAGAATATTCCATAATCCCCGGATACTTGAGTGAATAATTTCCTTAAGGAAACATTGTGGGTTCAGTATGATCGATTTTCTTCCTAGAGAAAATATTTTATCAGTTTCTTTTTTATTTACTGGTTTTAAGTTTCTAGTTCAAAAATATTCTTTAAACTTTATTGTTTCTTATCAAGTTCTCCAAAATTACTGTTCTAAATATTTTAGTGATACATATTAACAACAATTGTAAGAAATTATTCTACTCTTGGCATTTTTTTGTGTTCTACTTTGTTGGAGAAAAAAAAAAGAATGAGAAAGAGAATCATTTATCATATGATAAAAGAACTTTATGATGAAAAGTACCACTTTAATATGCTACATGTCTGATTATTCGCAGTCTCTAATGCTTTAACTTATTTAGTGTGGCCGAGGAAGAAGAGAACCAATAAGTTCCGGTGAAAATTCCAATTAATAGATTGTCATCAATAATGAGATTTCACTTATTCAATTTGGTAGAGTACCAAATGGGTCATATTTTGAGAAGTGTGAATTTCCATTTTAAAGATGTTCAAGAAAATTTTAAATATTATTTTACTGTCAAGTTTGGTGACTAAAACTGGTGTAGTTTTCTACTCTGTGTGAAATTGGATTGTGTATGATTTTTGGAGACTAAAAACTTCTGATTTTTTACTCCTTTGGTTTGAAAATTATAACAACTTCACCGAATAAATCAGACTGTGCACTCCTTTGGTTTGAAGAATATAAAAATTTCACCAATTTATTAAACACTCTATTTGAATGAATATTTCGACTTAAAGAGTATAAAAACTTTGCATAAAAACTTCACAACATTCAATGTTTATTTGGTTGAAAAATTGTACAATATAAAAAATGTATTGTAAACTAGAAATAAGTTGTATAAAGATTTATTCTTTATTGTTAGTATTTTAAATACTAAATTGTCATAATATGACAGGATATAAATGGTTACATAAAGTCAATGAATTTGTGCCTGCAATGTCTATGGATTGAACTTTGATATTTTGTAAAGATTGTCAAAGGGAATTGAAGCACTAACAATTCTTTTGTAGAATATTATCTCTAAAAGAGGCTTCATGCTGCCAATTTGTATTTTGATGGTATACAAGTTGAAAGAATGGTAAATTATTTTAAAATATTTGAATTTTTTTTTTTGAGATCATATTTAAAATGGGTGTCTAATTTAAATGTTGTAGCACAAAATATGAAATTCAATTACATTTTTGTATTATGTTAGACCCACAAAACTCTTGGAGTATATTTGATGATGTGGTTATTGATTTTCTCTTTTACTAGTATATCATATGACTAGTATAAAACGACCAAATACTTCTTCCAAAGAGTGGTGTTCTCTTATGAAAGAGTTTCACTTAAAATGTTGTGATTTTTCATAAAAATATTTGTCTATTAAAATACAACTATTTGTAACGACATGAATATTTGTAAAAAATCATCTGTCATGTTTGTGTTGTAAAATAAGTATTTGGGTCATATTTCCCTTATTGGACCCGATGAGACTATGTTCATATGTAATACTATAACCACCAAATTAAAGCTGATGGAAAGGTCCTTCTAAAAAGGACATGTGGCAAGATGTTGGCTCTAAACAATGTTTGTATCTAACAACGTTATAAAAGGTAAATAACAAAATATTTGTGAGAAAAAGTCACCTCACAAAGTATCTTTTCAAACTCAATATTTCTACTTGTTCTTATTTGCTTGACTCAAACTATTTGTGACATGAAAGCTTGGGACATGTCAATTACAAAACATTGTGAAAATTGATCAAAGCATTTTTCTAAATATTATGAAAGGAATATTAATCCATTAGAGTCGATTTAAACTGACATTTGTGATATGAAGTCAACACCGTCTCGTTATGGAAAAAATCTATCATAAATTTTACTAACAATTGCACTAGATATTGTTATGTATATTTTCTTAATGATAAGGACGAAAGAATAGAAACATCTAGGCAATATAAACGTGAAGTTGAAATTTAGTTGGATAAAAAGATATTGCCCATACTCACCTCAATCTAATGGAATTTCGGAAAGAAAAAACTGAACTTTGAAGGAAATATTGAATGTGTTACTTATAAGTTCAGGTTTACCACAAAATTGTGGGGGGAAGTTATTCTTACAGCAAAAGGGAACAACAAAAAGATCTTTCTGTTTAGAAAGGGAACAACAAAAGGTTTTCTATTCAGGATTTATTGTATCCTAATAAAGAATTTCTTGTTGCCCCTTAATATATATACTCTTGAAAGATAGTGATCTAATAATTTTCAAGACACAATCTATTCCATATGAGAAGTGAAAAGTGTAGGGGTGTCTAATCAAACTCCAATTTCATATCCCCAAAAGAGTCAAAATAGAACCTAACACTGTGGATTGTATGTTCATTGGATATGCTACAAACACTAAAGTATGTTAATTTTTTATTCAAAAGTCTAAACAATCAGATAATTATGACAATACAGTAATTGAATCAGATGACACTAAGTTCTTTGAACACATATCCATATGAAACTAGACTTGAGTCGTCTAGTGAAAGGTCTAAACAACCATGGAAAGAACCAAAGGAGAACACACTTAATAAAGGACATCTACTTATTTTGGATCTACTTTTGTAACATTTCCTATTAAAAACAAGTCTCATACATTCAAAGAAGGTATATCTTATGTTGACTCATCCTTTTGGAAAGAGGTTGTCAATAGTGAGATTGATTCAATCTTGAGCAATCATACTTGAGAGTTGATTGACCTTCCTCCAGGAAATAAACATTTGGTTTCAAGGTGAATCTTCAAAAGAAAAATAAAGTTGATGGAACTATTGACAAATACAAGGCAAGATGTGTCGTCACAAGCTTTATATAAAAAGAAAGCCTTGATTGTTTTGACACATAATGACTACTAACTAGAATTACATCCATTCAGATGTTAATTGCACTAGTTGTGGTATATGACCTTTAAATTCATCAAATGAATGTGAAAACAAATTTCTTGACTGGAGAATTAGAGGAAGAAATTTACATGGAACAACCCGTGGTATTTGTGGTTCCTATTAAAGAAATGAAAGTGTTAAAAGTTGTGAAATCTTTACGGACTAAAACAAGGACCCAAATAATAAAATGTGAAGCTTGACCAAACCATGTTGGAAAATGAATTTAAGATGAAAGAATGTGATAAATATGCTTAAGTGTATCCTAGAAAGCAATTTTGTTATGAAAGACAATGGAATTGTTGATGTGATCTTAGGTATAAGAATCCTTAGGACTCCATGCGGATTAGCCTTTTCACAGTCTCATTACATTGAAAAGATACCTGACAAGTTCAAGTATTTGAATTTCAATATTGTCAATGTAATATAAGAGAGTAGAAAGAACTTGAGGAACTATGATTGTATTTCCCTCTGATGCATTTGTGGTTACAACAGAAATATATATACATGTTTTACTTTACAAGATGCCTATGAAAATAAGATAATTGATACTAAATGATAACCACTACATTGTTAAAGAGTGATTCAAAATGATTGACTGAATTGGGACATGGGTAGTTTAGTAGAACTAGTCTTTGGGTCTTTGTTAAGTAGTTTCCTATATTTACTCAAGTTTCATTAGTGTTGTTGATTAATTGTCATAACAGGACCTATATTTTAGGATTAGTTATTTATATCTTAGCCTATATATCATGTGGGCATATTTTGTTATTTTAGTACTTCCAATTAATCTGAAATTAAACGCAGTCGCAGTTTTCCTTCTCTTTTTTATTATTTTCAGATTTCTCTGTACTTTTTCTCCAACAAATTTGGCATGAGAGCCAGCCATGGCAAGTAGCAATAGTGCATTGAGTGTGGCACAACTACTCATTCTTGTCTTCAAGGCAGAAAGCTACGAATTCTGGAGTATCCGTATGAAAACTATACTGAAATCTCAAGATCTTTGGGACTTGGTAGAATGTGGATTTGCAGATCCCGACGAAGGAAACAAACTGCAAAGCAACAAGCAAAAAGATGCTAAAGCGCTGGTTTTTATTCAGCAGGCTGTTCATGTAGCGACCCTAAAAATTGATAGGTGAAACTAGAGCCTAACGTATGAATCTTAAAAATTTAAGCATAAATTGGTAAGTCCATGTGGGCAAGGGGCGGTTTTCGTAAATATTAATTTTTAGTTAAATTAAGAAGTGGGTACATTTTATATTATTTCTAATTTCTGTATATGGTATTAAAACTTTTAAAAGAGGTATTGTTTTAATTCATTCTTCAAAAAAAAAATCAAAACCCCTCTTTCAAAAAAAAAGAAAAAGGAAGGGTTCTCTCTAGAACACCATTGAAGGCCAAGGTCAAGTTGGAGCTAGGGTTGAAGATTTCGAGTGCTTTCTTCTTCAATTTTCGTGGGTTTTCAACTTAGAGGTATGGTGACCCTTGATCCTTGATCAATCTTTCTTTCAAGGAGTCCAATCAAAAGGGTTTCAAAAGTGTTTCAAAGAACAAAAATCTCAAATTCTAATCTAAGCATGGGTTCATTGGCAAAACGTTTTCTAAGCCATTATATTGATGA